>CM075859.1:6175975-6484611 GCA_037975125.1 Latrodectus hesperus
AATTAATATGTATAATGCAAGCTTACAGTCACGAATGAGAATGAAATATAAACATAACTTATGTAAACTAGTTGTACAGTTTGGTTGGCAGAAACGAGAATTATTCACTTGCACTTGTTTTATCTGTCCAAGTATATTTTATTACGTGCAATAATTACAAAATTGTTGTAATACATTTGTGTGTAACTACCTACTATGGTAGCTTCATAGCATGAACTAGACAACTAAACATTTCTCCAGGAAAAATATTGAGTGATTATTTTAACAATACTCATATTAGTCTTATGTACAACTTGACTGGCACTTGAGTTGCTAGCATTCTCCTTTTGGTTCTACATTTTGTGGATTGAAATCCCAACTTTGGTTTTGATGTTTGTGTTGGTTCAGAATCCACTTCAAACTGTAGGTCTAGTGTAAGAAGCTGACGTGTTCAAGAATGTGATCATTGAACTACAAACAGACCAATCAATCTATTGTTTGCAACATCTGCTTTGTTAAGAAGTTGTATCTGAGGAAAAGCTACAAAGAAGTGGAATTTATCTTAAAGTAACTAAAAAAAGCTATACAAAGTAGTCTGTAGAGTTGATCTTGTTATACTTTTGCAATTTAATTATTAGATCACAAGCCTACTTAAACATAGCTTATAATGAGACATAATACAGATAAATTAAAATATTTTTGAATTTAATCTTAGTTTTTCCATTTGCCTATCTGCTCGTCCAGAATTTTTTTTAGTTTCATGAACAAAATTATCATGCAGATTTTAACTCAAGTTCATATGAAATAAAGACCCCTAAGAAATTCACATACTGGGAACAAATTGATATTTAACCCATAAAAATATGTTTTTAAAAATTAAGAATTATTTTTGTGAAAAAATAATAAGAATTTTCCAGATTTACCGAAAGACTTTATTGTTGTGCCTGGTCTCATTTTATAAAACACTAAACAGTGCTGGTCATGGTTTCACCAAATTTTCCTTTGATGTTGATTGTTTCGCTAAATTTTTTCTTGATAATAACTAAGTCATGTGCGTACTGCTAATATCAATATTGCTTATGTAAAACATAGATTTAAAACTTTTTAAGAGTTTACTAAGCATTACCATAAGATTGTTAAAAAGCATCTCCTTGAGAACTTCTACCTATATTTTGAATCATCATGTCTTTCTAAGAAGCTGCCAAATCTGCATACTGTCTGAGAAAAAGAGAAATTTAGTTATTAGGATGTGAAATTTCTCTGTGTTCATGATTAATATAAAATAGATGCCAATTTTTTTTAAAAAAAAAACAGTTTAATTTTTAATGTTTTGAAAGAAATTTGTATGATGAGTTTTTCTGTAATATAAATTTCATTGTATTTATTTTCTATTCAAATTTATCGTGCTAAATATAATGATAGTATTAGCAAAAAAAAGTTAAAAGTAAATGAAACGTACTAGAAATAATGCCCGTTAACATTTAACTTCTGAATACAATGTGTAATCTAAAAGATTGACTGTTAGAAAAAATGTAATGATGTAAAGGTTTATTCTTAGGATCTACATTTACTGTACATGTTGTGTAATATTCATGAAAATAATTATATATATATGAATATATATCATGATATATATATATATATATATATATATATATATATATATATATATATATATATATATATATAATGATATCTATATTTTTATGTATTAAAAAATGTTTTCTCATTTTGTGAGGTATGTTAAGTAGTTTAAGCAGTAAGTGAATATGCATTAATTTTTCTTGAATAATAAATATATTCACTCCTAAACGAGTAATCCATGGCATTGTATAATGAAATTATAAAATATATATTTTATACTTTTCTTTTTTTATTGCACAACTTTTTTAAAAATAGAATAAGTTGTCATTTGTACTTATATTGTCAGCATTTGGTGTCCTTCAAATCACTTAGAACCATTCTTTGCTAACCTAATGCCACACTGATTTTTGGAAATTACTCTGGGAACAAAGTTTATACATTTTTTAAAGGATTCTTTCTGTTTTGTTGACAACCATGTAGAAATAGTAAATATAAATAATTCCTTTCAAAACTCAATTTTATAATATTTATTCTTTTTCTAATTATACTTTTTTTTCTTTCTACAGTTGATCATTATTCACATATTAAAAATCATCCTGAAGACTTCCTCAATTATTTACTTAATTTTGCTGTTGATTTAGAGGCAATTTATGAATTGTTTTGTGTTGAAACAGATGTAGTTACCAAAGAAGTATATAGACTTTTGGTTGGTGTAAGTTGTATATTTACTATCTTTAATTTGTCAAAAACACTGTTTTCTATTAATTTATGAACTGTAATTTTGTATGTATATATTTTTTGTAGTTGATTTATTAATTTTTTTATATAAATTTCTCTCACTTACTTTGCCTACATTGTGAAACAAATTAACTTATTTGGTCAAAAATGACTAAAATTTTGATGTTGCTCATTAGAAAGATGCTCTGTAAAAGTTTTATATGCATATAAGCCTCTTTCACATACTTCATTGAAATGTTTTAAATAAAGATTATTAAGTTCTGCAATGGTAATGCAGTATAATAATATATATATATTTTTATATATAGTTTCTATTTTAATTACTTAATGAAATTACTTGGATTGTGAAGCATCAATTTTATAATTATCATTGACTAATATTTGAATATTTATTCTGTGCTTTGTCTAAAATTTTAACTGCAACTTTGAAATTTGTTCATATCAAAGGTTTAACATGTAGTTCGTTATTTTAGTGTATTATGGAATATATTTGCTATAATGATTTTGATGAAGTAGACTATTAGATCTATTTACTTCATCAAAACAGAATCACCTTATATATTACTATAACTATTTTAAAAATGATAAAATCTATATTGTGTGCTGTATACTTGAGAATGGTATATATGTATAGTAATGGTAATTTACAATCCATTTTTCTCTTTGAAGAGATAATTAGCCACCCAAGAAAAGCTTGTGCTTTAACCAGCATTTGTACAACTCCTAGAAACTTGCAAATCCAAATTATGTTGTAAAATTTTAGATTCATTTGCTTCTTCAAAAGAAATTTTAAAGGCTGCAATTCTATGCATCTTTCAAGCTTTAAACAATTGATTCAGCTACAGTTCTTGTAGCAATATAAATTCTCTCTTTCAAGTAATATTTCCAGAGTGCTATTGCCAAGCAATTAAATTATGGTGAAAAAAGTGTTCTTATTTTATAATTTGTAGAATTGAAACTTATTTTTCTTTCTTATTGAAAGATAAAAGCTAAGAATGATAGCAATTATGTGCTTCTCTTTGATGTTTAAATTATTATCGTCAGACGAAACTGTTGGACTGCCAAGTAAGGTTTTGGATAATGGTACTGTTAAAACATATTATTTGTCAGAATTTTTGTCATTCAACTGGAGATTTTGTGTTTCCAAAGAGAAATATGAAGTGCTTAGAATTGGGAACAAGTGCATTACTTCCGTAGTCATTGGATGGTCTGAATGTAAAGTTGTCCATTTTCACTAAAATGGCTAAATTTTTTTTTTAAAGAACAGCATTCAAATATTGTAAATCTCAGCACTGAAGTCTACATAACTTTCACAGCCATAGATGTTCCTCATTTCCAGAAGTTGAGGTAGTAAGCAAATGCTGTATATACACTGATTAAGGAATCACCTGTTCATAGGGATGACTTTGGTAGCCTTGAGCAAGGCACAAAATTTCCTTTAAAATTTTCCATACATTTATGGTTAGAAAATACAAGTATTCTGAGCAGAATTCTGGAAATGTTACTGTATCTTGATACATGTCATTTGTTCAAAACCAAACTTTCTAATCCTGGTACCAAAACTTGATATTTTATAGAAGTGTACAAAATGTTCTTTTTTCTTGTAAAGGCAGTGTTTTATGTTTATTCTTTGGAGAATGGAAACTTTACTGACACTTTTTCAAAGTAATTAGCCAATTTTGTCATTTATTGCTGGATTTTTTCAAATATTAGTGTAAAGTTATAAGAGTAATCAGTTAAATGTTGCATTTTTACCAAGAAACTCATCAGAAAATAAGCAAAATAAGCAATAATATAAGCAAAATTTTGACAGAAAAAGGGAGAATCATTTTTAGTATCAATAACAAAAATATTAATAGAAAAATGTTATTAACAAAATTTTGTGGTAAGAAACATTTCAGCATTAGACCATTGAATTCTGATATGTAACAAATCAAGTAGTTTAAATAAAATACAAAAATTCTTTTGTACTTGTCTAAGGTGTCTAAAAGAAATGTGTCAGAATGAGAACTATTTTGAAAGGATTTTGTAATTTCGTAGAAGAGTTTAAATCCTTACAATCAGGCAAAGTTGTCACTTATCGAAAGTTATTTACTTTTATTAATCTCATAGTCAAGCATTTGTTAAACGTAGTTTGTCTGGGAAGAAAAATTTTGATGGTAGATCATTTAAATAATCAATCAGTCGGTGCTAAGCACATCATTGACAATCAAGTCTGAAACATAGGATTTGTCAATAATTAGAAGTGACCTATTAGTTTTGCTGCTGGTGCTAGGCAGAAGTATAAATTATATTGAGATAAAACAGCAAAAAGTTCAATCAAAAACAGAGGGAATGCAAAAAGCTCTTGAAGAAATCGATGAACTGAAAAACCAAAAATATTCATTTGGAAGATGGCATAAGGAACTTTAAAAAAATTACTATAGCTTATATTGAGAAAGCTGAAAGAACTGGTAAATTAACATTAATTGCAAGAATAAATTAGTGTCCCCATGGACCCATGATTGCTTCAAAGAAACAACAATTATTACTCAGTATTAATAGTGAATTGGAAGCAAAAGTTTTAGAAGTGAAAATTTAGCATTTTCTAACAGCAATATTTTGTATGCATAAATAACCATGAAATGTGAAAATCTGTGGAATGATTAAAGTTATTGAAAATTCTAGAATATGAATATGAAATTGTATAATTTTACAGGAGTTTGACATTAAACAGAGAAGAAACTTTGAGAATTCCTTTTTTTTAAATAAATGCTTTTATTCAAATAATAAGTCATCCTTGACATTTTTATATTTATTTTGTTTTAAGTAAGAACATTTATTTGACATGATACATTTCAAAATACTTAAATAAATTTTTCGTTAGGAATCCAATGAAATTATTAAACTCAAAATTACCCATTATTATATGCAATATTTGATCCAATAATGTAAAGAATATTCATTATTTAAATGAAGTTTTTCTATCATTTGTAATTTCATTAAAGGCTATGGAAGGAATTGTTAATTATGATTATAATCTTAATAAAAAAACCGTTATTAATTTTCCTAATTATTCAATGCTATTATTTACAAATAGAATTGAAAAATGCTACATAAACATAATTATATACATATATATATATATATATTTTTTTATCCTACGCCCGACCTTGGTTTTTCAACCATCAGTCTCTGTCGGGCAGCCCAATACAATCTTGAGGTGAATGAAAAGTCATCTTCCGCAGAATTTCTATCTGCGACGTCCGAAAGTCCAGGGCAAGTGAAAAGGTGGTCACCAGTCATATACATATTTTGTTAAAAATAATAATTAAAATAAAGAAAGATTTAACATGACTGCTGATTTTTGGTTTGACTCTAGGAAAACTCCTAGAATTTGATTCTTGGAGATCTGTACGAGTGGCGTTTAATCTTATATTTATACAAGTATTTGGATATAATGTTCTAATTTTATTTCTAATCGAACATCTTTTTTTGCTAGAAAAAATACTATAGCTATGAAAAGAAATGGATAATTATTTATATTATTCCTCTTCATTTTTTAAAATAGTTATTTATTAATGATACAAAACATAATAGTTAAAATAGCTATATAATTATATATTATTTACAAACCAAATAAGAAAACATAAAATGCAAACTTTTACTTAATTTAATACCTAAAAATTATTTTTTAGTATGTTTTGTTGTAATCTGAAATTTACAAATTTTTTCCTTGTAGAAATTCGGAAATAACTGTGTTTCCTTCTGTATTTTGCTTTCTTAAAAGAAAGTTTTTTTTTATTCATTCTAAGATGTGGAAAAATCATTTTGTCTGTTAATGGAAAACTAATAAATGAAATCTGTTATTTATACTTCAGAAATAATTCAGTTGGATTGTTTTAAATTTGCCATATAAATGCATAGAGTAGTCAAATGCAATTTTTGTGTCTGAAACTCTTGCTGTACACAGACTTTTATCTTGAAGGAGAATCAAGTATTATTATATATTTTTAATGCCATCTTTTATCAATATTTTTCTGAAGCGTTGCTTATTTTCAAAAATTGTTTTAAATAGGATTATTTAATGTCTATCATATTTTATAAACATTACCTAATTACTGTCTACCTCATTAGTCACATTCATAAAATGTGGTTAAACATCAGAGTAAGATCTTTTCAAAGCCTAAAGAGGAACAAGTATAATTTATGTCCATACATTTTCCTTAATTAGGTCAGTCAGTCATCACGAAAATAATTTTTTATGCTTCATGAAGAATAATTTTTTAGAAATGCTGGCATGTATTTTGCTTTTTCAAAATTTTATACATACTGGAAATGTATTAATTTAAAAGAATTTTTTTAAATAACAGTGAATTAAATCCACTATTAAATATTTTATTACTCAATAAAGTGATCAAAAATCTGTGTATATATATGATTTCAAAATTATTTAAATAGTGCAGTTAAGTTTAACATTTTTTATTAAAAATGAATGTGTACTTAAATTGGATAGAGAATAACAATATTAAGTACATTTTTTAAAAAAATGTTAGAATTTAAATTATTTTAGTGTAAATTATTACTTATTTTTTTGGTTTTTATAATTACAATCCTAAAATAAAGAATAAAATCAGCTTTGCAGACTGAGATTTTCCCAGTTGACTATTGCTCTATTAAAACAGTCTCTCTTATTTCTTTTTATTATGTTTTCCCTGTCCTACATTTCTTTGTTATTTGGTACTTTATAGTCATTTTCTATATTGATATGTTGTAAAAAGATTTTTATAGGTTGTATTTAACTAAGTAAACTATTTCAAATATTACTTATTCACACAGTCAACACATTACAAATCAAAAATCATGTAATCTTTTAATCATTTTCTTGACCCCTGAATTTTTATCATTATATTTTCAAAAGAAAGTAACAGAAAATATTCATATGTCAAATAAAATTAATTCATTTCAATGCACAGTTTAAAGGATTAAAATTTTCAGTCTAGTGCACTTATTAATATTGTACAATCTCATTCTTTAACTCATAGAAGACACATAAAAATACTAAGATGCATAAAAATGGTGGAATTTAAAAGCAGTTATGTGTAGTTGTGTGTATATCCTCATCTATTTAATTTTTCATTAATTACAATACCAATCATCATTAATTATAAGTTAATTTTGAAATATGTAAGAAATATTTATAGCAGGATTATTTATTTATTAGTCGTATTCCTTCCCATTCCTTTTTATTTAAAAAATGGGTTTCATTATTTGTTTGAGTTTCATGCCATTTTTTGCCTATATTTACTAAGAAGTGGGCTGTCTAGTTGTAATTGAATCTCTTGTGTAACATTACACTTTAAATTATTTTAACTTCATGAATTAATATATTTTAAACAATTTTTGTCGTCTCAGTTGTTATGCTGGCATTATCTATAAAATCTATAACTGTTATTAAAGTAACATTTATTTATAAAATTTTGCCATGTAAATTTGTTTAGTCATTTCATATGAGTTTCAAAACAATATTATAAATTGTCCTTTACATTTCATTTTCGATATTGCAATTTAATAGAAAAATATTTGAACTATTAATACTGTATGGAATTAAAAACTTCTCACTCAAGGGAATATTTTAAAAATCTTTTTATTTATTTTTTTCTGGAGAAGTATGTATTGAGAATGTAATCTTAGATTCAAGCAAATTGTGAAATTGATTTTGAAAGTTTTGATTTTGTAATAATAAATAATTGATATTTTCTATAATACATTTGATTGCTTAACAAATTTTTTAATCATTTATTTATTGCAGTAATTAGAGAAACAGGCTTAGTTTATAGTGTTTGGTCCCCCAATTTTCTTCAAATTTAATCAATTTGCGATGGATGAAAAAATATGCATTTATCACTGCTGTTAGCAGTGTCCTTCACAAGAGTCAGTTCATGACCAGAGGGTTATTTGCTATTAGATTTATTTGCCAAGGGTTATAGCCTGAAATTACCAAAATATGGACGTGTTGTTTAATAATACTCTGTAGGGATATAAATTTGTTTTATATTGTTTTTATCTACATTTTATTGTTAAATTGTTTCCTGTTAAAAATTTTTAATCCATTTTTAGTATTTATTATTTAATGATTTAAATTATATATTTGTAAACTAAATATGTTATTTTAATTAATATTGACCATTAAAAATTTGAAAACACATAGTTAGTCACATTGCAATTTCTGCACTTGTAACAACTTGTTGTTTTGTAGGATCTTTGTCAGAATGTAAATAGAGTCTTAAAAATTTTTTTTAGCAATTTCTTTTAAACATATTTTTGGATTAATTAGCTCAGAAATAATTTGCAGATTTAATAAATCTGGATCATTATCAAGAAATATTTCCTTTTGCTATTTCATAATAGGTTAAACTAAGTTTCAACATTGTAATGACAAAATTAAAAGGAATATACTTTAATTACTAAACGATTTAATTATCCATTAAAAATTGGATTCCAAAACCAAATACCTTTATCAGCAAAAATTAAACTCCTTTACATATTATAAGCAAATATCTGCTTATTTAAAAAGCTGCATACAGCATGTTGTTAGGCTTAAAGCAGATGGTGTGATCTTTGCTGATGAAATGCAGTCAGCAAAAGTTTGGTAAAAAGGGAAGGGGAAAGTAATGTCAAAAACCTCACAAATTTATTAGGGTGAAAATTATTTTGAGATACTTTGCAAGTTAGAAATATCCAGCTGATTACCTGCAAAAGCAAAGATTCTTTTTCTCTGTATGAAGAAAGTCAGATTTTCTTAGTAAGATTTTATTATATATTTGTACTGGGGAAGTTTAATTGTTTCTATATATCAATATCTCTATTAAATTTTTTAATCTTTCACCTCTCTTTTTTTGATTAAAATTATATTGATTGAAAATAAGAGGTAATTTGTAGTAGCGTAGAATACGAGGGTCACTCTGAAATTTTTGAGATACAACTAGCTTTTTAAAGTTATACTTACAAAATTTTAGGTGTGTTCAAAGTAGTCTCCTCCAGCATCAATGCACTTTTGTAGACGAATTTTCCACAGATTAAATGCCTCAAGCCATTCATTTCTTCGAATAGATGAAAAAATGTATTTATAGCCACATCAATCTCTTTTTCTGAATGAAAACGACGTCCACATAAGTTCTTTTTTAGATTAAAGAATAACCAAAAGTCGCATATAGTTTGATCAGGTGAATACGGCGGATGTTCGATCACTTTAATTTGTTTTTGTTTAAGAAACTCAACTGTTAATCCGCCTGTATGTGAAGATGCATTGTCATGGTGAAGCACTAGTCCCCTAACATTCAGTTCTTGTAGAATTTCTGGATGACATTTAGTGGTATACCTGTTTACTGTTACTGTCTTTTGTCCTTTCAACTTGATGGCTTTGTTCAATCCCGTACTTCTGAAGAAAACAGCATACATCACTTTTCAGTGCGCGTTGTTTTTTCACCATTGTCGGCATGGGATCACCTTCAAAGAACCTTATTTTGCTTTCTTGACTTGTTGGAACGTCAAAAAACGGTATGTATGTTTCATTATCTGTTACAATTTTAGAAATGATGCGGTGGCCATCATCATGCAGCATATTAAGAGTTTCTTTACTGATTCTGACACGCTCCTCTTTTTGATGCTCAGTTAGATTATGGGGAACCCAACGGCAAACTACTTTTTACATATGTAATTCTTCATGAATGATTTTGTGTATGGCTGCGGATTCAATGTTAAGTTCCTTCTGTATCATTTGACAGGTACAGCGATTATCAACCATTAACTTTTTTCGTACGGCAGATACATTATCCGGCATTTCTGTCGACGGCGATCTTCCTGTGTGTTCTTCATCCTAATGAAAATTGCGACCTCTTCTAAATTCTCTAAACCATCTGAATACAGTAGCACGAGCTGGAGATTCATCACCAAATGCTATTTGCAGCCGTTGAACGCCTTCTTCTTGATTTAATCCTGCTTTGAAATCATAGAAAATCAAAGCGCGTAAATGTTTTCTCATCAACTCCATTTTCTCTTCTGTTTGAAATTTATTCCACGCTAAACAAGTTGAAGTAAGTCAGTAAAAAATCGTCTTCTGTATTAAAATACTTTGTACTTTAAAATTAAACCATTATTTTTATTTTGTAAATTCTCGTCTGCGCGTATCTCAAAAATTTCAGAATAACCGTCGCTGTCTTGTATAATGTATGTAGCACTATATAGTACATAATTAACATTGTTTACTGAACATTAAATATTTATGAAACAAACAAAATTGAATTTTATTTTTTTTAATTTAAAATATTTTATACAGTTAAGAAAAATCATGTTTAAGTATAAGTTTATTTAATATTAATAGTTCAATCATTAGAAAAATTTATTCCTGTATTTGATTAAAAAATTTTGAAAGCATTTGTGTATGTGTTCTTGTTTCATGTTTATAGTGATGAGGTTGTGTAAATGTTGTGATTGGTTTGATAAAATAATTTTTAATCTATTTAAATTCTATAATTTTACTATAAATTTTTTGGAAGTAATTTTAATAATATCTATTCACATCATGTTTATATTGAATCAATTTGAGTTTGAATATAGTCATGCAAAATAAAATTTAGCATTTTTTAAAATTCATAAATCATTTTATATGTATAAGATAGATTATCAATTCTTCAATTAGGAATGTTTGAAAGAAAATAAGTAAAAAATTTTTTGTGTGTACTAATACAATGCTGTCTTGTAATTTTTTTATACCATTTTAGGCAAATTTTTATAAAAAAATTTTATTTGCTAATTCTTATCAATTATCAATTTCAAATTTATATTAGAAATATTAACATTTTTGTAATTAGTAATACTTGAAAGAAACTTGCTTCATGTTTGTAGTGGTGAGGTTGTGTGATTGTTTATATAAAATAATTTTTAATCAATTTAACATCTATAATTTTACTATAAATTTTTTTGGAAGTAATTTTAATAATATCTTCATCATGTTAATATTGAATCAATTTGAGTTTGAATATAGTCATGGAAAATAATATTTAGTATTTGTTAAAATTCATAAATCATTTTACATGTATAAGAAATATTAATATTTCTTTTAGGAATGTTTGAAAGAAAATAACTATTTTTTTTTGGGTGTACTAATATAATGCTGTCTTGTAATGTTTATATCATTTTACATATTTTTTTAAAATTTTTTTATTGGTTAGTACTTATCAATTATCCATTCCAAATTAACATTACCACTATTAACATATTTTCAATTAGGAATATTTGAAAGAAACTGGCAATCTTTTTTGTGGTACTAATGCAGTTCTATATATTGTACTTTTAAATATCACTTTCGGAAATTTTCATATTTTCCAGTCCATAAAGTGATGCAAAACTTTAATTTGCTATTATCTTATTTTATGTAATTAATTTTTTGAGCAATTTCATTTCATGAGAAAATATTAGAGTAAAGATAAATTCCTAAATATATTCTGACAAATGTGTTACAAAATTTGTTAAGGATACTTATTCCCACTTTTTTCTAATTAGGAAAGATTAATAATTAATTTTTTTGAATACATAGTTTTTAAAAATATTTAGATTTTGCGTGGTAATAAATATGCATTAAATGCTATTTTATGAAAGTCAGTAGAATATATTTTTCTTTAACATGGCTTTTTTTCAAAATGTGCATAAATGATATTTTACATAACATGTTTATAAGTAATTAATATAATGTGTTGTCACTTCTTACATTTCTATGTCTGCATTTGTGAGAAATGTATACTGTTATTACTGTTTTAAAATATATGTTTATGAAATATTTGTTTATTATATTTTATGATAATTTATTTAAAACAAAGTACTAAGCTATATAAAAGTGATTAGTATGAATTTTTTTATACAACTTTTATAAACATTTTAATGAATGAAAAAAATTTCAGTGAGTATTTATGAAGATTTTTTTTTATCATATGTTCACATATATAGGATAAAAATCACTAATTTAATAACCGCATTGATTAGAAAGCTTTATAATCTCAATAATGCAAAATCTTGTACATCTGTTTTGTTGACTTAAGAAATGAAATAGGTATTCTTAACTAATATAAATTTTAACTTCACATATTATGTGAAATAAAATTTTATGCATTGTCATCTTCACAGAAAACATGTTGTCATAGGAATACATTTTTGTATCCATTTAATATTGATTTCTGAGTGGGATGCACCCATAGCTTATTGGATAGTATAAAAGTTCACAAAGAATTAATTTAAATTCTTAATACATGTTTTAAATACATCTTTAAACTTTTTATTTTTATAATATAAGTAAAATTTTGCCAATATTTAAAATCTTTTGCTTTCATTTTATGCTAATAAATATACATCAAATTTATTCTTCAATTGAAATACAGAAACTATTATTTGTATTTTCTTGCATTTTTCTAAATTGGAGTGTATAAGCGGCTAATAAGAAATAAAGTTAATATTTATTAAGCTTTTGAGAAAATTTTTAACTTTTTAAAGAAAGTTTTATGGCATTTACTGACTAAACAATTTTTCTTCAACATTGCTTTTAATGTTTTTTTTCAAAGAATAATTTATGTAGAAGTTTTTATTAATATTTAAAATTTTTAAACTGTGTATAATGTATGAATTTTATTATTGTTTTAGGCGCTTCAAAGAGGTATTACCGATTTTGTTAAACCCGATCTGAGTAAAACCATGGACATACCACCCTTTGAAAAAATAAGTATTCCGCAGGTTTGTGTACAAGTTTTTCATAGTCATGAAGGAATTTATATATTTAACTTTCCTTAAAAATATTAATGATTAAATATTTGAAATTGGAATTTAGAACAAGTTGCTTGTTCGGAAAAATTATTGTTGAAGGAAATCTTGTAATTTTATTTTATAAATCTATATTTTACTTAAAAAAAAACTATTTTTAATATATTGGCTATGTACAAATTTCAAAATAATTGAAAAAAAGTTTCTATTGTAAGATCTATATTGTATCTTATTTTTGAAAAAATGTATAAAACAAAATGGCTTCATTGAAAAGGTAGCTAACTCAAGATTTTTTGAACTAATATCATTCATTTTTCATTGCAGCTTTTTTTAATCCTTCATTGTCATCATATGGACAAAATGTTTCATTTAAAGATATTTTTATTTAGATTTCTTATTATTTACATTATGTAAAATTAATTTCTCACTTTTACTTTTATGCAAACTGAACGTTGAAAATATGTAGATAAACGGCACAAGTAGTAGAAGTGCTATATGACTAAGAGTGATTTTTAACAAGTTAATTTAAAGCAAATTTTCAAATCCAGAAAAGATAAAACAACAAAACGTTATAGAAATTGGTTATACATTTCATAATAAATTGGTTTTAAATTTGTTCTTATACTGCATAACAGTTAAACTGCAAAATGACTACATAATCAGAAAAACATGTTAATAGTGCATTAATTTATACAAACAAAGCTAAACATCTGGGACTGATCAAGCAAGATATATAGATAGAATTTGTGAAACCAACTATTTCAGTATTGAGAATGATAGAATGCTGAAGATTATGGTACTGTCATCTGAGAAACAAGTACATTAATGGTATGTTATTTCACTGAGATGCGAAGGTTGAATGGTAGATTGACTAACCTGCCAACTTTTACACATTAAGTGTAAATTGTATGCAAGATCTAGGTTTTATGCTTATACTGATAGGATTGTTTAGTTTATGCGTTTCCATTCTTCTAGGTAAAGTAGAAAAATAATTTTTTTTAAAGTTTTATCACCATGTAGCAATCTTGTCTCGTTAATCATAATAAGAAACGAAAATTTCCACGCATTTTCAACTTACCTGAATGAGGGAAATAACTTCCCCAGCTTCTTGGGCACAGAGGCTCTGTGCAATAGGAAAGTGCAATTGGAGATTGCACTATCCAAATGCTTTATCTTGACATTTGATAAATCTTCCTCTTAGAAAGGTGCTTTGATTAGTTCATAATGGACACCTGTTATTTAAATTGGAGTTTGAAAAGAAAGTTTGAAAATTTTTTTAAGAATTGTATGACAAAGATACTTTTAAAATCCTTAAGTGTTGGCACACATAAAAAACTCACTACAAAAAATTCTTCAAAGACTTATTGATCAATGATATCCTTTTTTAAAATATTTTATTAAAATTAAAAACTGAAAATGAAAAGATTCTCTGGGTGGTTTCAAATTGGTAAAATTAAGAGTGAATATAATAGTGACAAATATGTTATGATATCTAAATTAGTATCATTAATAAGGAAAAATATATTATGTGATTCGAAAAACTTAGAAGTGGGAAAGAATTTTAGTTTAATGAAATAGAATCTAAATGAATTTAGAAACTCACTATCTGATAATTTACTTATTATGAAAATTACTTATTATGAAAATTAGCTTATTATGAAATCTTTAAGTAATGGATTTTGTTAGGAGCAAGAGTTTGCCACTGTTACAGCATTCAACAACTACAGTATATAGAATATAACATATATTTATTTAATCAAGAAAAATTTTATGGATCTTTTTTTTAAATCTTTAACTGTGAATTTTTATTTTATTAATGATGTATTTCTAATTAACTTTATTTTGCTTAAAAGTTAATGTTAAATATAATGCTATTCAGATAACTTATTTTTATGAAAAAATGATTAAATATTTTATCAGATTGTAATTTATGTTCATAATGTCATGCAAAATATTCCCTTTAAATATTATTTTTAAGATTCAGAAAGCACAAGTGGTAGTGTTTTATAAATGCAATATTACCGAAGATACAATTTTTCTTAATAAATCTTTAGTTGAATTAAATTCTTAGAATCTACATTTCAATTAATTAAAATGTAAAATTATATATACTTTAATAATTAGCTTAGTAAGCCAAGAAACTATTTATTTGATAGATGTTTAATTTTGAGACATGAAAGGTTTTACTGAAGCACTTGAAGATAGGCAGGTATGTGTTGAATTTCTGGGAACAGTAATCTAACTATATTTACTTACTCATGTGAGTTAAAACGATTTACAGAAAAGATTGTGACATATTTTAGGAATGCTTCTGTTTTTTGTTTGATTTCAGCACACTTTTCACTGACTCATTGGTATCAGGTGCAGGATATTCTTTGTACTCCCATATCAAGCAGGATCATTATGTGCTAGTAATCAATTCAAGATCAACATTTTTAGCAATTCTGTCTTTCAGAGTGAAATTTTTGAGTGTTGATTCTAGATATTTTAGAGGCGATAAAATGTTACAGTATTGGTACCTGTATGTGCATGTGTTAATGTGGGTGTTTAGGAGTTTTTGCAGTTCTTACTATACAACTTGTGAATATGGCCCATTCTCTATGAAAAATTTTTCCAAGAGACATATATTTAATGGATACTCTAAGAATCTTTGCAACAACCTCAGTGATTACAATATTCTCTATGTAGTGTAAAATATTTTTAAACAAAATTGTTTCGGGAATTAAAAAGTTATTCATATTTATAATCAATTTAAAAGGTAAATATGTTAGAAATTTTAATAAAATTAATATCGAAACTTCAAATTCTGTTATAAAAATGTTTTACTATTTTTATTTTGCCAAATCAAATATGGTGTTGTTCAAAAATGAAACTAAGTGCATAAGTACTATTTGATAACATGGATGAGGAACTAAAAACTTTGTAAATCCCTACAACTTAGTGGAGAATTGTCATGATTTCTGATTTTTGCACAAAGCACTATATAATTTTCTTGCCATTCTAAATTACAAGATTCCTCAGTTTCCACCTTTACAAGATTTTTATTATTTCTCTTTATTTACTCAATTCAAGTTAGAATTATTACTGTTCAAGTAGGAATTATTATTCAAACTGGAAGACTTCATGAGTATATGCTAGAAAATTTATTTCTCATATTTCATAAAAATTTGTTTTATAAAGTAACTACAAAAATCAATGCAGCTATTTGCATTGGAATAATAATGTATATACTATGGTTTTCATGTGTTTTCTCTTAATTAATTAAGCAAATGCATACCTTAAAAATACAATTTATATAATGATCATCTAGACACCAGTTGACAATTCAGCAAAAAAGCTAAATCAATAATATGAAGGACTAATTTAGTTCTGAATCAATTAGGCACCTTAAAAAGAAATATATAGCATAAAGAAATTGGAATCAAATATCAACCAACAAAGCTAAATGTAACATCAATAATGTTGCTGTTTATTACTAAGTATGTAATTAACTGGGCAGTGGCACACAATTTAAAAATTTCTCTAGCAATACAGGATAAATTCAATCATCCAAACAAAAGAGCTTAATCAGTATCGTAAATAACACAAGTTTTGACAATACTCAGATTTTAATTATCTGCTGATATTAATACTCATATTTTAAATATAAAGAATCAATATATAACTGAGCAATAACTCTATCTAAATAAAATAAGATGTATCGCCTTTTTAATGTTCAACTTTTAATTCATCAAACAGTTATACACACTTAAAAACATTGTTGGCACACTTAATAACAATGGCATTTTCATAAATTATTGGAAAATTTATACTTCAATTATTTTTAGATTTCATTTTATAAGTAAAATAAATATAAAATAGAAATTTTGAATTGACTAATACATAAAAAATTTAAATAGGCACTTAATTGTCATATTCACAATTATTCCTGATTCTTATGCACATTTATCAACTTCATGCTCCAAATTAAAGAAAGGAAGATGTAAATTTAGTTTTTACCATCCATACATCTTATTTGCACCATACTAATGCAAATAATTTTGTAATAAAATTTTAATATGAATTTTCTGAGTAAACTTGCTATCTTTTCCCAAAAATATTTATATAATTGAATTTTAAACAAAGCTTAAATTTAAATAACTTTAAACTTTACTAGCAACTTAAAATTAATTTCTAAATTATAAAATAAATAGTATCTTATAAGATTTAAAAGTTCCGAAAATTCTATATAAACATTTTTTGCACATATTGTAACATGTCAAAGAATCACACACAACTAACTTGTACTTAAATGATACAAATTATCTTTTGTTACAGAAAACATTATAAAATTATTGAGAAGCAAAATTGATGTATATTTGTTACTGAAATTGTTCCAGCTTATCATCTTAGAAAGACTCAAATAACAGAAATATTATTTTATGCTTTATTATTAGTCTTTGTCCATGAAATTAAACCTTAGCACTTTAGGCTCCTTCAGACTGAGGTGGGAACTCTTGCCTTTTCATTCCATCTGACAATAATTCTCAAAGCTTATGAAGGGAAATATTCAGAATATTATTTGTTGAAATTGTTTTGTCAATCAATCCCATGAATTTATAGAGACTGCCAATTTTTGTCTAATTATATTGAAGAAACAAAAGTGGTAATGTCATAAAACAGCCAAAAAGGGTATTTTATGTTTCCCTATAACCCGTAACAACTGCAGCATTTAATCATCCGAGGGTTCTTAGAACTGGGGTGAAAAAAAGAAAGGGCTAGTTCAAATGCTCTGCTAAACTGACACAAGAATTAAACGTTGCCATTTTAAAAAGAATTATATACTCCGTGATTGTATAATTATTTTGTTTATCTTTAAGAGTTCAGCTTGTATTATTCACACTAAAAATATGTTATTATTTTATGAATATTAGTAATTAAATGGCCAAAACTGATTATCAGTGTTTTAATGAAATTTGAAATATAGTAATTTATCTATTATTTCAAATGCCTTGGTTCAATTAGATTTTGTTTCAATAATAAGATACAGTTTGCCTTGATTTCATGATACTTAATCCATTGACTTATGCAATTTTTTAATTAAATTGCAGCAAATAATTAAAAAGTATACTTTTCAAACACGTTTTAAATTAGAATGCTGACTATTTCATGATCCTATAAGTCAAATTCCTGTTAAAGATTTAAAAACTCTCTTATTTTTTCACTTATTTGATAAAATACAAAATAAGAAAAGCATATATATATATATATATATATATATATATATATATATATATATATATATATATATATATATATATATATATATATATATGTGTGTGTGTGTGTGTGCGTGTGTGTGTGTGTGTGTGTGTGTGTGTGTGTAAAAGAACTGAATCAAAGCATCTTGATTGTTAAGAATCCTTCTGCCATAAATTAATTATTGTCCCTACTATTTATTTGGCAACAATTTAATTAAATTGTTTACAGTATTAATAGTGTTAAATAATAAGCTTTTAGAATGCATGGCTAAAGACTAAAATTTTTATTATATGAAATTCCATAGTGTTTAAGACGTCATTAAGACGTAGATTTACCTCCATACTGACTTTTATGTTTCATATCAATTTTCATCGATTTCCTTTTAATGGAACGATAAAAATTTTGTTATAGACTGACCAATTTCTTTCATGCTTAAAATATATAAATAATGGAATCAAATTTTATGCAGTTTAATTTATGAAAAAGAGAACCACATAGATTTATAATGTTGAAATGTATTCAGGAGAAATTTGATTTTTTGAAAAGACTGCATTCAACATAAAATGAGAAAAGGTGCACATGTATGTATGTGTGTGTATGTATGTTCAAGAGAATCTTGCATTTGAAGAGTTTATATGGTTGTATTAGATACCAATTTGGAGACTTTGTATTATGATCACATCGTAAAAACAACAAGCTGATTTATGGTTTACTTGTTGTAGACAGGAGTAAAACAAAGTTAGTTGCTGAATCATATTATTTCTAATTAATATTTAGTTTTTTTCCTGTTATTCATTTAAATCTGTTTAGAATGTTCCCATTACTTTAATTTGTTTCGAAGCTATTACTTTGATGCAGTATTGCCACAAAAACAAAAGTAGTAATTATATTCCTCCTGTGTAATTTTTTTTTTATGTTTTTAGCTTGTACAATAAAAATGAGAAACAAAATAAACTATAATCAGAAATTAACTTCATGAAGTATAGTAAATGTTTCTATATCGTAACTTCCACGTTATTTTATTATATAAAGTTTATTCATTCTTTTGATATTTTATTATTTTCATTCCTTTTTTGTGACAAAAGTAATGGTATTAGCATTGTGCATGGCAATAACTCTCAGATAAATTTCCTGAGTAGAATGATTCCCTTAAGCTCATTGTTCTGTGTTATATTAAATTGTTAGTGTTTTTGGTCTTGTTATTGAAGTGCTTTTGTTTTTCCACTGAATTTTTATAACGAATCAAACCTCTTTCAAATATATAATTCCTCAAATTTCAAATAAATTTAAATTCATATTAAGTACAGTATTTTATCAGAAATTGTAAAATAAAAATTAAAATATTTATAAATCTGCTAATATAATAATATATATTTATTAATCCTACCTCACAGTTTACGAGTATTGTTATGTTTTTTTTTTTTTTTTTGCAATGAAATAAGTTGAAAATAAAAATAAATGTTTAAATACTTATAAAACAAAACTTATTAAATTTCCAAATAATTAAAAAGTGAGGTTAATATATTTGTCTCACTATTATTCTTTGATAATTATGTTTTGGTTTTTACTATTATATTTTTGATTTTATGATGAAATTTATGTGTATTGTAAAATACATTTATTTTTGTATTTATTTCCTTTTAATTTTTAATACATTAGTAGTCTTGTTTCAAAATCGTTGTAAGTAATATATTTGAACAATATAATAGCAGAAAAATTTATAATATTTAAATTTTAAAATCTATTTAAATAAAAATAACTGAAAAGAAGTTAAACATATGTATCATAACTACTTTTCCAATGCAAAAGGCTAGAATTTAACATGCATTATTAACAGATTATTCTTTTGCTCTCTGCAAATCTTATTGAGTGAGAAAAACTATTTTTTGTTTCTCGACTTTGTAAACTGACCCCTTCCACACTGTAAATTAGCTGGAATTGTATGGAGAGAAGTGTTTTCTAAAATTTTCCCTTTTAGGTTACCTTGTATAAGATGAAAATCAGCCAAGCTCGGTGCTAAAATATTTTCAGTTTCATTGTGTGCACAGAGCTTGATATTTCAGAAATAAGAATGAGTTTGATTTAAATTCAAAATTCGTAATTAAAAGTATACGTAATCAAAAACATTATAACTTGAAATTAACAAAAATGTTTATTTTGTATTTCTATGAAGAAAAATATTAAATATCTTTAAGCCAAATGTTTTACAGCCTCAACAAAATTATTATTTGGTTGAAACTTACTCAGATAGAAACATTTTGACATTTTAAAAATATTTAAAAAAAAAATCTCTTAAGTTGTAAAAACATTTCTAGAAATGAAAGTAGCTCTACTTTTTATAATTTGCAAAGACCAGAAGTTTTGAAAGCAGTATTTGTGGCATATTAAAGTGTGCTCCGTTTGATTAACATAGGGTTCAGTTTTCCCCAACGGAGGTCTCTAGCAACACCTTAATGAAGGATCATAATTCATTCTGTATTATTTTAAAGAAATCCTGTACTTGCTATATGCAATTTTGTTTAGTTTATTGTTTATCTTATGTATTATTTACATTTTGTCACTCTAAGGAATCTTGGTATTTATTCTTTTGTACTATGATATGCTTTTTAGAACTACTGATGAAGCCTTCTGTAATTACTTGTTTTGTATTTTATTAATTGTGGCATGTCATTATTAAATAAGTAACTTAACAGTATGCATTAATTGGGATATACATTTCAGCCAATTAAACAACAATGTAATTGTTAACATTTTGATTGCTCTTGCTTTTTATGGTAATTTTGCTGATAGCAAGCACACCCTACAGTTTTTGTATAATTTGACTACAATTGTCTAGCTAGATGAAATGTTTAGTATGTTTCTGACTGCAAAATTCGAAATCTATAAAATATATCTAAATCCATTTTTTTCATATCTTTTCTCAGGCCTTATAAATCTCTTATATTTGTTATCTTGTATCACTAATATTTTTTTTAAAGAAAATTATAAATTTTCATGGTTTTTTTTTTTATTCAGACACATTTTATAAAAATAATTCTTCTAGTTTATAAAAATGTTTGTCAATTTTTACTATATTTTGTACATATTTTTAAAAAAAATTGCAATCTTAGTAAAAATTTTGTTCTGTTTATTATATTTATTCAATATAATTTTCTAACATTCTCAATAATTTAATTTATAGAATTTAACTTTATGAAATATTGAATATTTTTAATGCTTTGTTCTACTGTCTGTTTTTTAATATGTTCACTCAAATAGCTCAGTTTTTTATGGATACTTAATTTTTTGTTGCTTTCAGTTTTGTGAGAAATTCATTATACATTCAATAATTCACATTTTTCAATTTAGAAGGTTCAATTTCATGCCCCCAAAAATTTAATCAGAGAATGTGCACCCTCTGTTAAGAAAAATATTTAAATGAGTATAAAAGTATTCCAGCAATATATTTTTTGTATATTAATCTTTTTCTGAATTGGTAAAACAGTAACTTGACATAAATATTTATGTTGTTTGATAGTGAATTGACAGTCATAAAAAATATATGTTATGCATATAGAAATCAAGTTAAGTACACTAGAACTCTCAACTATATATATATATATATATATATATATATATATATATATATATATATATATATATATATATATATATATATATTTGAATCAATTCGATGACTGGACCCCATTTTGATAATAAAATTCAGATAATAGGAGTTTTTGGAGAAAAGGACCCTTTTTAATTAATTAGTTTTTGTTGAAAATGGGAGAAAAAACTACATATTTCATATTAATTGCTTATGCTGTACATTAATACAGTATGCCTGTACAGTGGTGTGAATGAAAGTTATTACTTGCTGAGCATCTCAGTCAGAAAAAGCTGTTTCACTGCCTTCATCTTTTTTCAGGAAGCCAAGTCGCACTCGTCCTTGATAATGAGAATTTGCATGTGGTCACACTTGGACTAATGCTCTATTCAATGCAAAGCAGTTTCAAAATTGGCAAATGCTTTACTAGGTTATAGTGCTGCACCTGCTTTAACTTTGTCATTAAGGTCATCTTAATCAGCCCTTTAAATAAGTTTATCATCATTTGCAATTTGAAATATATGGTCTCAGTCATTATCCTTTCTCCTATATCTTCACCCCTAACTTCTTAAAATCCAGGAATTTTTAAAAGCATGTTTCTGAATTCCTTTTATGACACATCTTTCTCTCTCTCATTCTTACCTTCTGTTTTCTCTTACAGTAATTGAATCAGTTTTTCCTTTTCTTAAACATTTCTCCATTTCTCATTTTCCTTCTCTATTTTAGTCTTAATTTATTTTTCTGCAATTCTGAAAGTGATTTGGATAATTAGCGATTCAAATAATTGGAGTTTGGGAATTAGAGTTCTACAGTACTTAAATTTTCATAAATTTTAGCAACTTTTCTTAAAATGAAATGAAGTTTTGTGCAAAACATCTTGTATTAATAATTATTTTTAATTTTCAGGCATTGAGACTTATTATCATATGCAAGTATTCTAATTTTGAAGATGCTGATCTTCAAAATATTATTATATGTGCTAAAATACTTTTACAGTATATTGAATCTTTATGCTTAATGAAAGTGAATAAGTGGAAAAAGTATTTTCCTGATGGGAATACTTCTGATTATACATTGAGCTATGGAAGGTAAGATTTTATGTTTGAAATTTTGTTAATTTATTTACACTAGAATAATATACTATTCAAATTTCACAAAAATTATATAAACTTTTTAGATACTTTCACACTTTAAACATAAGAGCTAATAAATAAACATGAGAGCTGGAAAATATCCAAACTGCACTTAACCTACTCTATGTGTATGTTCCATAAGTTAAGAACAGCCTTTATTTTATTATTTTTTGTTCTAATTTTTGGTTTCTTATTATGAGCTATACCGTCATTAAATCATTATACTTACAGAGATTAGTAATAAACATTTGATAGATTTCTTGGCTTTTAATGTTGCTGCAAGATATTTTTTATGTCTTGTCTTTCAGTTACTTTTGGAAGATTTTAGGCTCTTAATTTTAAAACAAATAATTTGCTTTTTTTACTTATGTCATTTTGTCTATTTCAAAAAAGTGATTACTAAAGGTAAGATTATAACCTTCATTGCTTCCTCCTCCATTTTTAAGTGCATGCACATTGTATTTATTGTGAAATAGCAAAAGCATATGCTTACTTATTTACACTTCAATTTATGTTCAAAATTAAGAGAATTTTCAGATTTGGCCAATTACCTCTAGACCTTGGATTGATTTTAATGAAATTTGATTAGTATATATACATACATTTATACCTTACAATAAAAAGGTAACAGTTATAAACAACACATGCTTGTGCATAATACTTATTTGAGTCGAAAGTCATGCAAAAGCTGTTGCAGAATAGAACAAGAAAATGGGTTAATAGGGGTATTCCTCTTACAGATATACAGGCCTAGCAGTGTGATTTTATATTTGTTATGAGGCAGTTTATCATTTCCTGAGGCAAATGGTTCCACTCCTCCAGCAGTGCAGAATGGTTCTCATACGGGGGGGTAGCAAGTTACTATTGCCCTCCTTAGAATATCCCAGACAGACTTCAAGGGTTATGTCTGGAGATATATAGGATCACTCTGTCTAGCAAATAACCACATTTTTAATAATTTTTTTTTACCAAATGAGCTATAAGATTGCATATTATAAAGTGAACTCATGCTGCAAAAAATGGTATGCATAAATAATAAGTTTTGAGGTTTGTTATGAGGAAGCTCTCTTTGATGCTTTGCATTTCTTGCTGCTGTTTTTGTCTGTCTGAGTATTTTATAAAGATTTTAAATGTTTAAAGGAAATATATCCTTTTAACAAGATTTTTCTCAGTGCTTTCTCATCATATATTTGTGGTAATTAATAACTATAGAAATCCTAGATCATCCGCAATGCAACACTCAGCAATGAACTTAAAGATGTGCGCTCTTGAAGTTCAAAAAGGTAATGTATTTTTTGTTTAAAGTGATGCCAATTGACAATATTTGATGTTTTAAGTGATGTGGATTAGTGTACAGTACTCCACTTTATTCTGCATGAACATAAGAAGACAGTGATCCTGGTTGCAATCTATGTTATTTAAATAGTTTAGTCTTTTCTTCTTTGACTCTTACTTGTAAGAGAACAATGTTTCTCAGATCCAAACGATTTAATCGGCCACAAGAATTCTTATTAATTCTTTTATATTGTTAAATATCTTTTTTAAACTTCAACTATTTATTCATTTAAGAGTGTCTTTGCTGGAACCAATTCAGTTTAAGCTTTTGATTTTCTCAAAGTTTCTTTATTGTGTATCAGCCAGAAAAACACTGCACTTGTTATTTGTAAATCGTATTTTGTAGTGAAAGACAGTTGAATCCTTCCTTCTTCTTGGACCGAGCTGGCAGCCAAATAATTAGCGCTCTTTCCTTCTGTTTAACAGTTGGTGGTTTCGAATCCCACTTGGGTATGGATGTTTGTAATGGTTCAGATTCCACTTTAAACCGTAGGTCCCGGTCTAATTAGCCCTCGTGTGCAAAACATTACCGTTGAGCAACAAACAAGCCAAACCGAACCTCCTTCTTGGATTCTTGTGAACTTTTTAGATTTAATTCAATTTTATTTGGAGGAAACAGCTGACCCTTTCTTACCAGTGCAAATATTAAATGCCATTTAAAGAAGTATTTTTTCTTTTTGCAATAACTTTTGAGTATTTGAACAACTCTAGTTATGTTGATGATATCAAAAGGGCAAAATATTATTGCATCTGCTTTACAACTAGTGTGGAATGTGTCCAGATTTTTGGTGAAGAAATTTGCCTTAACATAAATGGGCTAAATTCTGAGTTATGCGTGCTTTGAAAGTAGAGTTTCTTTACTGAAACATTATGAAACCTAATCAGCCAAAGTATGATAAACTATATAAAGTGCTTTGCATTTCATGGGACACTAATATAGATTTTTTCTACTTTGATGCAGAAAATCTATTATCTTTTACATCAAAAGGGACTGACGCCAAAAGATTTTTGTTGCAAGCGACTGGTCAGGTCTTTGATCCTGATGGATTTATGCCACACTATGTGAATCGTTTAAAGATTCTTATTCGGAATGTCTGATATTCTCTGGGTTCAAGAAATTCCTTTGATTATAGAAAGGTCATTTAAAGAATTGTATCTTGAATTGTAGGAACCCAGTTGAGTAACAATTCTTTGTTTTTTTCTTTTCACAGATTTAAATGCAGCTCAAATGCAACTTCATTTCTTTTGGGACGCATTTAAAAAGGCTATGGTACTGTAATATATTTTCATGTCATCAAGATTGATGGAGCTGTTATGACTACTTTCATTTCTTGGAAAAGCAGGATTTTTCCTATAAAGACACTTTCTTTGCTTATATTAGAATTAATGGGAGCACTGCTTTCTGCTAGGCTGTGTGATAAAGTTTGCAGTCCTGTTATTTTATAGATTCTTCTATTGTTTACCACCTGATCTTAGATGAACTGTCCTGTTTTAAGTTTTTAGTTAAAAATAGGATAGAAGAAATTCAAAGGTTGACTAGATTATAGAAATGGAGTCATTGCCCTGGAATAGAAAACTTAACTAATATTTTAATCAGAAGAATATCTGTTAGGGAATTGAAAAATAGCAACACAATTATAAATGGTTTTAATTGCACTTCATTTTTTTAAACTTTTATTCACATTTTAGTTTTCATAATTTAAAACATTAGAAAGTATTGCTTATCTCTTTGTACTTATTTTGATTAATTATATTTTAAAGTATATATATAAACTAAAATATAATTAATTGTAAATTTTTCAAAATTTATCAAATTTCAAATAAGTAATAAGAAAACATGAAGTATATAGTAAATACATGGAACAAATATTCAATAGATAGTTCAAAATTTAAGACATACAGAATAAAAGGAAACTAAGTACCAACATGGCCAACTTCTTCAGCAGGTGTAGACCACATTGTTTACGTATGTCAAGCCAAAATATAATAGTAAATTTATAGTCAAGATCAAATTCAAAAATTAAAAATAAATGCAAATATATAAGTAGAGGAAACCAAATACATAAAATTGAAAGTCTTATTGGCAATTCAAGCGACTTATAAGTTTCTATTTCTTCAAAGCTTGGGTGACCCTTCTGTAGTTTATAGTGTAGTTTATTATGATAGCCTTACGTCACTTATAAGTAATGCTCTACTAGCTGAATAGTGTTTAGTAAAATTAATTGAAATGTTATTTTTAAATTAAATTGTTGTCTAGTTTTTTTATTTGTTTATTGATATTAAAATTATTACATGTATTATAAATTCTTTTTAGTTGATTGAAAATTTTTTTATAAATTTTAGTTGAAATATTTAATTCTACAAAGTTAGCTAATTTACTTTGAAATTAAAATCATTGGTTTTATCATAAATGTCAGTATATGTATAGTTTTTTTTTTTACTGTAATCAAAATATCCAAAAATTCAGCTTTCAAATTATCTCTATTTATTTTATTTAATATCGATTCTTCAGGATAGATGGTTTTGGGAATTTTGTCAAATTCTAAAAAAATTAATGATTATAAAGTCATTAATATATTGTCATACAGAAGGTATCAGAATAATAAAAGATTTTTCATAATAACATAAAATTAAATTTGCTAAAATGTTTTCAAAATTTTGAACTCTGCCCTCAGGGTTCAAAATTCTAAAACATTTTCGCAAATTTAATTACTATTAACCTGTAAATAAAGTCTTTCTAAAATAACAAATGGAATTCAATTTATTCCTATGGTGTTTCTAATCATACTTTAACCGAAGTTAAGTTATTAGCACATTTTTGTGTATAAATTATTGAATTCTATTTGTTGAAGAATTAAAACAGATTTAAATTTAAGCCTGCAGTTCATTCGAAAAGTTTGTGGAAGCAGAAAGATATTCTTTTTGCTTTTTTTGAGGATTATTCAATTAATAATTTTATTTTAATAATATTAAAAGTAAAAAGGTTTGTAAACTATGAAATAGGTTTTTGAACCATTGTTTGACTTCAGTTGCTTTTATCATTTTTTTATGATTTCGAATAATTATGCTAATTAATTAGTAAGCTTGCTTAATTGTTAGTTAATTTGAACAAAATTGCAATGATTTTTTGAAATTAACAAAATGTTTCTAATAGTATGAAATAATTTCTAAAGTTCTAAAAGCAATATAAAAAAAATTTTCTTTTACGTTTGCCTTGACACTATAAAGTTTCCGTTATCCATTATATATATATATATTTAGCTACATGTCTTTAAATGCAGTTCCAATAATTTAGAATAAATTGTGAAATTAATGCATCTCCCGCTTTAAAATGTCTTTCAAAAAAAAAAAAAAAAAAAAGAATGGAAAATAAATACTTTGCAAATCTTTACACTTTTTTTTTAACAATAGTATTCTAATAATTAAATATTTACAAATATTTTTTAATATTTTCATTTATTTAAGCATTATTTTTTTGCAACTTCCTGTAATGAACTATATATGTTTTATAATATAAATAGTTAGAATTGTAAAATTTAATGAAAAAAAGTTTAAAAAATTTGAAGTATATTATTTAAATTTGGTTCTTTGTTTAATACAGTTAAAACACGGTATTACTGATCTGCTTTTTAAGGGCATTCAACTGGAGATATTTTGTTTAAAAAAGTATATGAGGAGTGCTTAGAATTAGGAACAAGTGAATTACTCCAGTTGTCAATGGGTGGCCCAAATCTAAACTGATCTGTCTGGACTAAAATGGCTGATTTTTTAAAAAGTGAACATCATTCAAATATTGTAAATGTCGGATGCTGTCGCCTACACATTCTACACAAAGCTTATAGCCGTGGGTGTTTCTCATTTCCACAGAAGTTGAGGTAACAGCAAGTGCAGTTTATAGACTATTTAAGGACTCACCCACTCAGAGGGATGACATAGATATCTTTGACCGAGGAGTAAAATTTTCTAAACTGTTTTTCAAATATCAATGGCAAGAAAATATAAGTGTTTTCAACAGATTGTATGTTTTAAGATTAGCACAGTATCTTAAAACATATATGTCATTTGTTCAAAACAAAACATTTCCTAACCCTGGTACCAAAACTTTTGATATTGTGCAGAAGTGTACAAATGATGTACTTTTTTGTGCTAAGTGCAATTTTTTTATATTTATTGCTCTTGAAGTAGAACCTTTTCTGACACTGTATCAAATTGATAAACCAATGTTGCCATTTATTGCTGGAGATTTTCATGCATTGTTGAAAAGTTTAATACAAAAGTTTTTTAAAGAATCTTTGCTATCTGGATCTATTGGAAATATCTAAAATCTCTAGAATTACTCATTATTTTATACAATGTATAATCCAGTATTATTTTGAATGTTGATTATTTAAATAAAAAAATTTTCTGTTATAGCTGTAAATTCATTAAAGGCTTTTGAAATAATCATTAATAATTTTAACTCAAATAAAAAATAGTCTCATTAATGTTTGCAATTATTTATTTTTATTAGTAACAGAAATTATTGAATATTGCATGTACATAATTCTATGCTTATTTGGTTAAGAACAAATTTTAAAATAAATTAAAGAATTATTTAACGTGAATGTCAATACCTCCTGAAAATTTTTGATTTGATTCCTGGAAAACTCCTTAAAAACAAGAATTTGATTCTTGGAAATTTGTATGAACCATGTTTATTGCACATATTGTTAAGTTGAAGTTACTAGCAAGCACAGTATCAAAAGTCAGCAAAAGGATCAATTTGTTAACTTGATATAATTAGTAAGATTAAAAGAAGGACTTAGAAATCTGATTCGGAACTAGTTGGTATTGTGCATCAAATTCATCAAACCCATCAGTACAAGATTCATGGTAAAATTGTGAATATTAAATTGATAATGTATATAACAATATTGCAATAGATGTTATTCCATTTGAAGAACATTTGCCAATAATATATTGTAAATTTTCAATCCATGAAAAAGACAAATGTGATTTTCAGTAAATCTCATTCAGGAAGTGGTTATTTTAAAATATTCTAAAGCAAATTTATCATTTTTGTTTGTATATATGTATAAATGTATTGTTTCATTTATATTTATTTTTAAAAGTTAAATTCTGCTTACATATATCAAACAAGGAAATTATATCAATACCTTGTTTGATATATATATATCAAACAAGGAAATTGCCAGTTTTCAAGAAACGTATCTGATTTCAAATTCGAGGAGGAATTATATCCATAATCGAAATATGTGTCCCAAGTTAATTTATATATTTTAGATTTCATTTTTACTGTAAAAAGAATTTATAAATAAATTAAAAAGTGACAAATAAATTAAATATTATTTGGAAGAAAAGCAAAGGATATTAATGAGAAATATAAATTATTATTTAATTTAAATGATGAAAGTTAATTTTTTAAAAGTAAGATTTTCTATTTTTTATTGATAATTCATATATGCTGTCAAATATTTAAAATAATTACTACTATGTCTTTAATTTTATTAAATTAAGGAACACTTGAGTGATTGCAATGATTAAATATTCTACCAATAAAATATGCTACCTTTAATGTAATAAAATACAAAAAACATTTCTATAAATTCAGTGCAAAAGTGAGAATGAATTAAATATTATAACACTGAATCTGTTTGTTACGCTAAAACAGTCTCAGTCAATTTATAACTTATTATATCTATATAACTTTACAGAAAAATTAGCCATTTTTAAAATAAAATATTTTAAAATTTTCAAATTTTATGTGTCTGTTATTTCTTATATTTGAAATATGTCATGACATCACATATTTTTATTCTAACAACTTCACATTTAACATAAATACAAATTACTTTCATTTGTGAATGAGTAGAATATAAGTATAGAAAAATATTAAATATAACAACCATGTATAATTCAAATACATTTTTCTGGTATATTGATATTCAGAATGCAGTAGAATATGATCTACAATAATTATTATTGTCATACATTTTATCCATTTTTAAGTATTTAAATATTAAAATTACTTTGAATTATATTTAATTTTTAGAGCAAAACTGTTGAAAATATTTGAAAAATGATTCAATATTAATGCGGTAAAAAATTGCTACAAATAATAGTAAAATTTCTATGTAAGCAGAAAGTACATTCAGAAATTAAACTACAAACGTGTTGCTTTCTTCAGGAGATATTGGTCAATGGGCCTTCCCTTTGTAAATCAATCAAGGTGACACTATTTTGAAGTGGTCAGGGAAAAATCAGATGTATGTCTCATGGTGAATAAGTGGTTTTTGTATTCTTGAACAGTGCTTAGGGGGGGGGCAAACTAGCTTTGAAATAAAAGCATAAATTATATATCCAGGACAACCATATCTTAAACAAGATTATTCATAAATTTTGGCACAAACTACAAAAGAAAAATTTAAGAAATCAAGATTTAAAATGTAAAAGTAAATTATGATCTCTATTTTTCACAAAATGAAGATGTCCTCAAAAATTATGACAAACTCGTAAATTTTGATAAATTTAGCAGCTTCCTGAAATTGTTGCATGTAACTGCCTTTGTATTACAATTCATAAACAATGTTTGAAGTACTTAAAGATAAAGGCTGTCCTTGAAATTGACGAATTTAAGATGTCAGAAGAATATTTAATTAAAGAAACCCAGAAAGAAGCATGAACCAGAGTTAATATGTTTGAGAAAAACTGAAATAATAAGTTATTGTTCAAAGATTTGTTCTTTAATACTCTTTTTAAATGATAAAAATTTTGAGAATAAAATGTAGATTATAAGTATCGGAACTTTCCATAAATGATAAAAAAAATCCATTCTTTTACCTTTTAGGTATTTGAGTTTTTGATTCTAAGTTCTTGGAATTATTTATGTATGAGCACACAAAGAATTTCGATAGTAGAAGGATTGTTATTTTAGTAATGCTCAGAAGGAAATTTTGGATAGTGAAAGGGAGGCAACTGGTCAAGAATGTAATCAATAAATCTTATTGTTAAATTGAAATGAATTGTCTTGCAGAATATTTTCTTCTAGTTTTAAAATAAATGCCTGAATAATTCTGAACTGTATATTTTTATTTGCAGTATTCCTTAAAGATTTGTTTTTGTTTAGATTCAATTTATGCCCGCTATTTTCTTATTTAGTTAATAAACAATCATCATTTTTGATAGAATACCAGTAAAGTTTTTTCATTTATATCAATCTGAACAAATTATTTCACTTATTTTGCCAAGCTTTCCCACTCACCGTAAAAATTTTAAGAATTTAAAATGGACATATTGGCAGGTATGAATATGTGACAATAACATAGATAAGCTGTTCGGTGATCAAAAACTAGCCTCCAACAAAGCTCAATCGTATAGCTATCCATCGGTAGAAAAGAAGTGCTAAACGTAAAATTTTCATTGGGAACTTTCCTGAAGAAATCCAGTGTTGTGTGACAAATTTAATGTTGATTCCTTGTCTTATGTTTACTGAATTCTTAAACTTGGGTGACAGCAAATTTTTAAATAATGATCTTTGAAAAGTTTTCATTTTATAAATAATAACATTATTACAAATTTGTTTAGTTTTTCAAACCGAAATACATTTCCCAATTTTTCATTGATACCAATAATTGCATTCCTAAACAAGAGTGTTTTGCTCTTTTAGTAATGCTCAAAAACGAATTTTACTCTTTAAGGAATATTTCATCATGTTGTGAAAATATTGCTAATTTCTGATATATAACCTGTACAAATAACAGTAATTTTCATATTGGAATAACACAAAGTGTATACAAATGGATTGCAATTTTTACATGTTACTTGATTTCTTACAGTTTAAACTATTAAATAAATCAAATTAATTTATTTAATATTTCACTTTGAAATAGTTAATGCACTTTAATATATAAAATAAATATTTGAGTTAAAAATTGTTCCACCAGAAAAATTTTTTTATTGAAATCTAATTAAAATTTAGAAAAAATAAAAAGTATTCAATAAGTCATGCTTATTGAACTTGCTTAGTGCCAAAAGTTAATTTTGCTATATAACTAGAAATTTAAAAAAAGTCTATGTAGTGAAAAGTTAAATGAAAATTGCTGCAATATAGTAATTTATTTTGAAAATATTCAAAGCCTATGAGTCTTGAAACTTGAATTTTTTAAATGGTGACTAATTTTCTTATCAATATTTTTTCATCTTTTGAAAACCATGAAAAATTATAAAATTTCCATCATGTATATTTATTTTTTGCAGGTTTAGAATGTATCAATTAGCTAATTTACAATTTCTGTTTAGGTGGTTGACCTATTGTCATATCCCACAAGTTCACAAGAGTTTCGAACATTTTAATATGCTTGATATATTTGGTCCAAAACATTTAAAATTGATCTACCCATATTTCAAAAAAATCGCAACTTATGTTTCGGCAAATGAAGTTATGAATGAACAGGTGAAAGATTGCTGTAGAAGGTAAATATTTTTTAAAACTTCTCTTAAAATTTAAAAGTTTTTTTTCTGGAATCTATTATGTAAATATTACTTATCAAGGTAATGTTTACACATTTACTATTATGTAAAGCAAATTAATTATGTTCATATTACTTGTAAATTTAAAATTTCCTTTACATATGGAAATAATTTTATATTTGAGATAAATAATTATATGTTTCCTGTGCAATCATTGTTATATTGTCTACAGAATTAAAGGAAATTTTAATGCACAGTATGAAATTAAATTTTCATGATTTATTGATTATTTGAATGTTTGTGATGAATTACACCTCTCTTCAGACTTGGCTCTGCCTATTTAAATAAATAGGTAAGTTTCATTGAATTCTGTGGCATTATTAGAACAAAATATGTCAGCTTTTGGTACATTGTTGATGTGTTTGAGTCATCAAAGTATTAATATCTAGACAAGTAAGTATAATTAAATAAATTAATCTTATATTTATAAGATAAGTAATGCATTAAATAACTCAAATGGTGAAGGAATAGGTTGACTTTTTAGTAGCAGGTAAAAAAATTCTTTGTGTTTTGTGAGAATGTATCAAATCAATAGAATATACTAATATGAGTCCAATAAATTTTTTTAATAAGAAATTTCCGAAATTTGGAAAGTCAATTGCTAAATTTTGTTAATTTTAGAACTGTAACATTATTCATTTTTTATACGGCAAATTTTAATTACTCAACTGCAAATAATGTGTTGACTATACTATAGAACAATGTTTCATCAAAAATTTCATGATATAGGATTGCACAAGATGAATTTTATGCACATTAATACTTGTTATATATTAGACGAAAGAGCAATATTTTTCATTCAATGAAAATTTAAAGCATTTATTTTGTTGATTTAGCAAGAAAAAGTTATTATAAGTCTAATTAGATATCTATGTGATCTAGCAGCCAGATGGTTAGTGCTTTGGCCTTTGGTTCAGTTGCTCTTGAATTCAGATCATACCTTAATCTTGGATTGATGTTTCTGTCTAATTAGCCCTTATGTACAAAAATTGACTATTGAGCAACAAAGAAAGCGACCCTGATTAGATATCTAGATTTACTAAAATTCTAAATAAGTATTAATCTAAAAGCACATTCTCTTTTAAGTATATAAAAGTTACTTTGTGATTTACATTGCTTTATGGTAAAAAATAGTTTGGGAAGCAAAAGTTTAAATATACTGCCTTTTCAACATCTAAGCAACATACACATATTTGTGCAGTATATATGGGGAAAAGTAATCCAGTAAATATTATCTGGAGGCTTATAACATAAACTTATTGTTCAGCTTTTAAATTGTTTTATTGTCATATGATATAAGGATTTTTATTGAAAAGTATACAAATATCAGGATTACGAGTTCCTTCAGATATTCCCTTTCTTAAAGTTTTAGTTTGTAATTATTTATATGTAAAATTTGTGATTATTGAGAAAATACTCAAATTGATCCTTGCTATGTATCCACTGATTTTGAATTTCTCAGAAATCAGTTATTAAGAGTAAATTGTATTTGCTCTCTTAAAGTACAAACTTATTATAATTGAACAAAATATTACTATGTTAATGACATTAGGATTGAGTACAGGCATTAAGTATTAACAAGTATGTCACTGTATACCTTTGCTCAGTATGATAAATAGTTATAGTCAATATGAATACTATAGCATCAGTCTTTTGTAGTAATATTGTTAATTATATTTCGCAATGAAAATCAAGCTAAATTTACATAAATATTTGTATAAAATTATTTATTAACCATCTACAGACTTTATAAAATTGCCAGAATTAGGTACTATATAATTATTATTATTATTTAGTTTGCATTTTGAATTTCAGATATGAATGTTTTTAAGGGTTTTGAACTACAAACTGAAATTCTCATTTAACACTGGTATACATCCTATTACTGTGAAAAATGTCTCCTTAATGAGTGACATGATAGTTGTGCAAATGCCTTAATAACAGTATATGGTTTGGCTGTTCAGTAACATCTAAATTCACATCACTATGCTCATATTGCTTTGTGCTGGGTACAATTTCGGCCAAATTTGAACACTAAATAAATATTGTGTTCCTTTTTTCTACCTGCTCATCTATTCAACAATAGAAAGCAATACCCACTATTATTATTCAAATGGTTAAGTTATACTTTTAATGAGTGAATTTTTTAAGTTCTAAAGTGTTTGATCCTTTATTTTATTATTCTAAAGTGTTAAAATTTATTTCTTGCTAGAAAGATTAATGAAAATTTATGATTCATAATTATTCATTGCAGAATTTTGTCATTAAATGGTTTTTATTGCAATTCATAAAAATATATTTTGCTCTCATTTCTTTTTACTTATAAAATTTTAGCTTGCATTTTGAATTGGTCCCTTAACATTTCATTAAATAATAATGCATTTGATATTTTAACTGTTATTTTAACTTAAATTATATTGAATTTCAGAATCTTCATAAGATTTAATCCTTCTGTATGTATGTTTAATCAAATATTGTGTAGTACAAATAACAGAAAGAAGTTTCGAGATTATAATGGAAGAATTGTATTGTTCACATGTTAACGAAAAATATTTGGTGTATTTTTTATACGCCTTATTATTTGATGGCATCTTTTCAATTTGTCTTGACTTAGTTTTCTTTTATAGTAGTTAAAATATAAATTAATTAATCTTATATTAAAATATTTCTGTATAGTATATATTGTAAAACTTTAATTCTTTATTTCTATAGTAAAGTTGCTTAATTTATTTCTATGTTACATCTATAAATTATACTGAAAAAAGTTTATAATTATATTAAATATTGAAATAAATGTTCAAAAAAAATAAGTAATTTTGTAATTACAAGATATAATAGAAATTTTCTTAACATAAATCTTAGCCATTGCTAATTATTACATCTAAATTTTTATAAAGATGAAATCAAAAGTGAAATCCAATGTTAAATAGGTTACAAGTAGATCATAGTAATTTCATAGTAAATAATTAGATGCAAGAGTTTCTAAATAGAGGATATATAATTGTTGTACCAGCCATTAGTCCTTTCCTAATCTACTTGAAATATCAGTGTAGTTGATATTTAATGCCAAAGTAAGGGCTTGATAGTAACAATTAAAAATTGTTGATATAGTAAATTAAGCTATAGTCTAACATTTTTGGATTACCACATGACTCATTGAGATTATAAAACACTTTTGGCTTATTGGGTGCAATTAGTGGTAATTTTTTTTTATTTTTAAGTATTGCAATTTTTTGTATTACATGAAGATTAGCTGAGCTGGCAGCTGAATGGGTTATTGGTCTGACCTTGATTCAACAATTTATATTTTGAATCAGATTTAGAAAGGTTGATGTTCAGTTCAACAGTATGTTGGTTTGAATCTCGCTTGGGGTTGGATGTTTGTAATGGTTCTAAGTTCACCTTTAAATGTAAGTTTGTGCCTAATTAGCCCTCAGCAAAAATTGTTGAGTGACAACATAACCAATAAAGTTTAGATGTTGATAATGGTTCAAAATTCACTTTTAACTGTAGCCCCCACTACAATTGGTCTTAAATACAAAAAAATGACTGAGTAATAAACAAATTACACATAAAAGGTTATTTGTATTTTCTTAAAAATAATTTATTGTGACCCATAAGTTTGTAAAATAGTCCTTTTAATAATGTATTGTCAAATTCTGACAAAACTGTCTTGCAAAATTTTTTCTTCAGATTACAAATATAAAAGAACTTGTTATGTCCATTTCTGACTTCAGAATGGCTTTTCTGATGTGTTCTTGCAATTAAAATACTATAGCTAATTTATTTTTCTGAAACTTTAATGTTGTAATAAGTGTTGTAATATTTTCTATGATTTTTAGTCTGCTTGAATTGATATCAGCATTGTTTAATCTGTTAATAATCTATCATTTAGTTTGAGAGCAGAGCTTAGTCTAAGGTTTTACAAAAGTATCTGTATATATTTATACTGCATTTGTGTGACTATATAAATTTATCTTTAACTACAGTTTCAGCATGGATTATTCATTTTTTTTAATACAGTACAACAGCAAATGGCTAATTTTCATTTCAGTTCATCCATACTTTTTATCATAAATAGAATTGTAAGAATCTTAATTCTATTCTTAGTAGGGTTTTGTATTTTACCACTTAAGAACTGAGATGGTGTTAATTATCTGCATATTCCTCCTTTGCTCCAAGCTTGGTTTTGTGGAGAATATGAGCCTCTTAATATTCAATATAAACATTTATTATTATGTTGGTGGTCTTTTAATGTAATAAAATGATATTAATTGGGTTGAAAAACAAGCCCCATTTTGGAAATGATGGTGCAGCCTTATTGTGGGACACCTTTACAAATCTTTCATGTGAAATGTAGTAAATAAAATACTGAAATGTAAAAACTGCCAGGCATTATCAAATAACATTTATTAGCTTATTCATATCAATAAATGCTACTCTGAATTTTGCTGAAAGAATTTAAATAGAAGGCTTAGTTACACCTGTCAAAATGCAAATTTTACTCAAATTTCAGTGGGAGATTCATTATTTTTTCTAAATTAGCACTGTGTGATTTCTATTTATTTTCCCACCACATAATGCATACTCTACACGTCAGTCTTTCTAAATTATATTTTGTTTTTCCAAAAGTTTCCTTTGAAAAGGAATTGTATATGGTTTTTCCAAAGTGAAATGATTCCAGAAATTTCCATCTTAAATTGATATACTACAATTGTGGAAAAAATCATTATTTTCATTTAATTACTTAGGCTGTCTAACGAGTGATTAATTCCCTGTGCCTTGGTAGAACAGTTCAGGGGTTTAATTATAAATTGATATTTATTATAATTTAGAACACATTTAATGTGTAAGCAATGATTGCATTCATCCTTGTGTACAAAAGTAACCATAGAATGATGAACAAAATCGATCTCTCAAGAATTGTTATAGAACTTTCTTCTTCTTCTTCTTAGAATTGGGTTTGTATGTCATTGGGCACCTCTGCTTTAATCACCATTTTGTACGATTAACTCTAAACCCAATGTTTCCTAGTTCCAGTTGCTCGGGTCACCAACTTTATTAATAAAGTCCGATAACCCTTTAATGTAGTCTAGGTGTAACTCTCTAGTATGGATGATGCCTAAAAAAGTTAATCTAGGGAGGGCAAGAGCCTCGCATTCGTAAATGATATGCTCTGCCATTTCCACTTGCGTAAGACATTTCCAGCGGATAGGATCTTGCTGAAACAGTCCCATCTGGTCAGAAAGTCAGTCATGCTAATCAGTAATGCAAATGCAGAAAGGTTAGTTGTTTCTTGTGTCTTTTCAGCCATAAGATAACAATTAATAAGCTCAGGTAATATAACAGTCCACCCAGCATTGCCTGAGTTACTGGGCAATGCAAATTACTCTAGAAGTTTGCCAGGCAACTAGAGGCTCTGTTAAGACACCAATACCGCGGTGCCAATTAGCCCTAGGCATGGATCGCATAACACCAGGGTTTATGGGAGCTGGTTCGCGGCCTCTGATTCTATATTCAAGGCTATCCTGTCATTCCTACAGGACATTCGGCAATCCACCACCTGCTGACGCGCCTGGTGGCTGCTCAAGCCCCAGGAAGGTACACGTACCCATTGGTTCCAGGTATAGAACTTTAATCTTACATCTTGATAGAAAGCTGTTTGAAATATAAGGTTTGATTCAGTGTTGCCGTGTTTATCAATCACAGTTGCCTTTTAATGGTTTTATTCCTATATTTTACCATATTATTTTAATTATTGTTATCTGTTTGAAATTATGATAGTTAAATTTTTTCAAATATTAGGAACTTTTTATGTAATAACCTAATTAATAAATAGGATATTTTTCTCACTTTATACTAGAATGTTCTGAACTGGAATGTTTTCTTCTTTTCTTAACATTTTAGAATTAACTTAATAATATATTTGGATGTGTTTAATTTTATACTTTAAAATATTTATAGATTAATAATTCTAATAGCAAGATCCAGTGTATTTAATATTATTTAGAATCAGTTATTTACTTTAGTTATTTCTTTACTTATTTAGAATAAGTTACTTCTTTGTGACTGAAGAGAAAAATATTTTTTGCATTTTTTTTTTTGTTTTTAAATTTTGCAGTAAATGAAGTTAATCTTCTGATAATATTTTAAAGAAAGAAATATTAAATGTTTCTAATTTTTTTGTTAAATCCAAAATAAATAAAATTCATCTAATATTACTCATTGAAAATGTAATGATTCTTAATAGTTTTTACCGAATTTAAAAATAATCTTTGCAATTTACTTAATATTAAGAAATTGCAAACATTAAAAAAATTTTTCATAATATTTTTAATTTTGTTTCTAGCATTTAAAAACTTCATAGTTTTGAATTAGCAATAATTGTAAAGAAGTGTAAAAAATATAAATGCTCAAGGCATTAAATGTAATTTTTTATTTACATATATTAAGGTAATTGAAAATATAAATTTGGTTGATTTTACAATTTATTGTAATATACTACTTTAAAGTAATTTCTCATTTCTCAGTATTGTTTCTCAGTATCCAACAGTAGCAGTAATTTTGCCATTTTTTTGATTTCTTCAAAAAAATAGAAACATTTCATTTGAATGTTATTTACTCAGAATGTAGAATAAATGATAATCGGATGAGGTGAAGAATTAAGTGAAAGTATTAGGCAATTAGTGTTGTATTTGGATATGTCTTTTTTTCATAAGAAATTTTTTTTATTTACCATCATTTTGATTTCTTTGGTATTATAACACATAGTTCTGTTGTGCTGAACAATCCAAGGAATCTTGCGCATTTTATGTAGAAAGTGTCAAAAACTAATCTAATCATTGGAAGAAATTCGATAATGCATATCTTTGTATTATTTTCTGGCCCTGATAGCTCTTTTTAGACCTATGCAGTATATACTATGTCAATTCTATATGGTACATTTCAGGATTACACTATTTCAGCTGCTAGTAATAGAAATTACAATTTTTGTTCAGTTTGAAAAACAAACTTATTTTAATAACTTTCATATATGTGGAAATTTTGAATTTTTTTAAGAAAAATAAATTTAGAATTTCTTTTAATCTTGTGTGTGAGTTTGAAACTTCTGTTCCCATGCAATCTAATTTTCATTCTGAATGCATCCTCTATAAATCAATACTAGTTAACATTACTCCTGTGAAGCTTATGTTCCATTTTAAAATCTTAATTTCTAGTCATCTAGTGCTCTCGGTAATTAATGTTGTATAAATTTTTTAATTCAACACATACTTACATATTCATTTTATTTTCATGACTGTTGATTTATACCCAATTATAATTTCTTATTTTCAAATTCTTTATTTAAACTTGTGTTTTTGGAATTTGGCCATTTTGTTCACAATTCTAGTTTTATTTAGACTTATTGATGTGATTGAAGAAGAATTGGCAAGCGAATCTTCTGTAGTTTGGACAACATTTGAACCTTCTATGGTTCATCCTCTGATTCCTGATCGTCTAATTCCCGCTTCGTATAGAGCTCTTTGTCCTCGTTTAGGTAAGAATATCTTATTTGAAATATTTAATTATGTTGCAATTTAATGAAAAAAACATTTTGTCATTAAGCTGTTAAATTAATTTTGTCCCATTGTCATTATTAAAATATAGGATATGTTTAGGGATTTTAGTATAAGGTAAGCCTAATTCTTTTATTTTGGAAATGATTCTAAAATGTGTAACTTATATTGTAAGTGGATTTAATCCTTTTATCTATAAATGTATGTTTGAAATGTTATAAATTTTCTGATATTTGAGTGAGTTCTAGAAAAATGTTCATTTAGCTTTAAACTTTTTTGTAGAAATAAAGGTATGTATTTAGTTAAAATTTTGTAATTTAGTGAACAGTTAATATAGATAGCAAATTTAAGCTTCACTAAAAAGTGAAGCTTAAATTTATGGAGTACAAAATTTTTCAGATTACTGTTTTTGTAATAAGTGACTAAAATCTCACTGTCATCTCATAGTTGTTCTATTTGTAAGCATAAAACTTCTAATTGGAAAATTGTTTCAAATTGAATGCATTTCATAGTGTTGCACAAATGAGTAATTTAAGTTATAACTTTATATGATCTCTAAAGTTTTATCAATGTACAATTTGTAGTTTTCACAAGGTTGCCTGAAATAAAAAACTTAATTCTGTTATTATTACATTTAATGAGCTAATATGCTAAAAATCAATTAAACAACTGTATGGAAGTTGAGTAGATACAAAATTACCTAACATTTAATATGAACCTCATCATGTTTCTTAAATTTCTTACTTCTGATTATTTTAACATTTTTCTGGTCTACAAATGTCCCAAATTTTTAATAGGATACTGTGAGAGTTGTATCAATAGATTGTCTTTATAAATTTCTTATATTAATTGTAAATAACACACTGTTAAATATGTTATTTTGCAAATTTTAAAATTGTGTTATAAAAATTGGCCTTTATATTGTTAATACAAGTCAAATTTTCATGTTTAGTGGTGCAATGTTGAAAAATTTTAAATATGGAAAGAAAATGTAATCTTCATTATTTGTCAGCATAATCCTGTCACGACTTCCAACTTCGTCTCTCATATAAATTATCAGTTTCCTTTCAAAATGTAAAAAAAAACCCTTGTAATTCTCAGTTAAATGTAACTTATAACTAAGTTAAAAATATTAAATTGTTGATATAGATATAGTATAGATTAATCAATGTCATATCACATTCCAGAGTTCTTTCTAATTTGACAGCACATACGATAGTATGTATCTGAGGACCTGATTTTCATCTTTGAGCACTAATTGGAGTTATATAAAATAAGCTAAAAAATGGGAATAATGAAAATAGGTTACTAAAATTTTTTAGCTATAATATTGAGAATAATTTTGGAAATTAATTTACTTATTTTTTGCATAGAAAATGGTAAAAATGGTCACCAATTACCTTGATGGTCTGCTTTTCTTAGCTTACCAAATTTTGTTTGTGCACAGTATAAAAAACAAAATTGTGTTTTGTGTGTCACAATACTTGAAACATTATAACAATAATGATTTCAGTATTTTGACACTTCACAATGTTTTTAATTTAAGTGAACCTCTTAAATTAATTGGTTTGGGGAGTCAGACTCTTTGTCTCACTCTTTATGAAGAGTGAGATGAGTCCAAGTGAAAAGTGTTGAAATTCCAAGTGAAAAGGTATTGTGTCTTCACTTTGCTTAAAAAATATCCCATACATATACAAAATTAAGATTAATTTTTCTGAAATTTAAAAGTTCACTATCAGATTTTTATTTGATTATCCCATTTGATTAATTATTAATTATCCCATTTGACCAATAATTTAAGAATAAATTTTACTACTTTAGAAATAAATTAAATAGCTTTAAATTCCAGCACCACAAATTGGATGTGTAGAAATTTTTGATTTTGTATTCCTTGTTAATTTAAATAAAATAGAAAAGTAAAGTGAGTAACCTTGTACCATATTTACTAGCCTTTTTTGTCATTTTTTGATATCTGATATTTCTTATTGGTTGGACATAAAAAATTATTGAGGAAATATGAAAAAAAAGAATTATCTTTCTTCTTTTTATTGTGTGTGCATTTTTCAATTTATTTAGAAAACATTAATTAAAGTGTATTTTTACATTTACTATCCTAAATGAATGATTTACTAAATACCTATTGAGAGAGATTAAATAAAGGAATTTTTTTTTTTTTTGATATTGTAAGTATTTAAAATAAAGTTAATGCTGTTGACATCTAAATTATTGCTGTGCCAGATCAGTTAGGTTTTTATAAAGAAAAATGAAAAATAATTATAAAAGATCAACTATAAATACTATACTTATAAGTTTATGGCCAATAATTTCCCCTCAGTAATAGTTATACATTACTCTGATAAAACAAATTCATTCCTGCTGTTAATTTTAATCTTAAGTTGACAGTTTAACAGTTTTTCTTTTAAGTGCATTTAATTATTTCAAATATTAGTCTTTAATTAAATAATGTCTCATATTTTTTAAATAGTTGTTTACTATGGCAACTTAACCCTGTTTGCATTACACTTTTTAAATTAGTTTGAAGTTAAATTAGATTCAACTGAAACAATGTGCAAATAGCATTCACACTTCCTTACTCTTGAAACTGCATCAAGAAATGTTGGTTTTGGCTCTAAAGCTTATTTATTCCCTATTAATATTATAATTTACGATTTTTAGGCTTTGTACAACTCCTGGAATTTGAAATTATTTTAATTGACATGGAAATTCCTGGAATTTTGACTTGTCTCCTTAAAAAATCAGAAATTACACCAAGAATTTTTATTTACCATAGTGCATTTATTTTTTGTTAAAACTTAATTATTTTTAAGTTTTAATGAAATTGTCAGAAAACAAAATTGGATATTAGCTTTTTATGTAAACACTAAATGGTGGCACAATTGATATTTGACTGTATTTATATCTTTTCACTAAAATAAATATCTGGTATAGCCCCAATAATGTCATAATAATTCAATTCAGTTAGGAAAGAATGTAGTGTTTAGATATGTGTGAGAAATGAAAAGGAATCACCAATTAGATAGCATATGACACAATCTGTGGTATTTTGATTAATTTTTTTTTCTATTTATTTCTGTCTTTTATACGGTATAAAGTTCATTCAATATTGATGCTTAAATATAAAATTTTTGAGTTAAAAATATTTTTTATACCTTTTTTGATTAAAATTGCAAATAATTTTAGTAAAAATTGATGAATTTGTTTGCTCATCAATTAAATAAAAGTTGAAATAAATTATTTAATATGCTTGGTGGAAACTATCTTTTTAATGACCAGTGAACTGTGGAAAAGCCACACAAAGATTGACATCAACATCCTTCAGAAAAAAATTTCATAATTTTGTAAAAAGTTTAGATATTTACAACCAATTGTAAAATTTCTAGAAGACTGATTGTAAGATTCAAGAGAGAAATTTGGTTCTATTAAGACAGAGTAGATACTTTTTATTTTAACTTTCTCTCAAACTGTGGTAGAATTATCACTAAGGAAAGTAGCTATCTGCTTTTATCACTCTCTCATAGTTTAGCATCTGTTGAGCCTGGATTTTCTGTGAACAAAAATTTGATGATAGAAAATTTAAGTAATCTATTAATTGTGGCTTAAGGGTATCATTCATGATCACCTCTGAAACTCAGGAAATATCAATAATATAATAATTAGTAAAGACTTATTTAGATTTGATACTGATGTATATATATATATTATGAATTATATTTAGATAAATTAAAACATCAAAAAAGCAACTGATGGCAGAAGAAAAACTAAAGGCACTTCTTGATAAAATTTATGAACTGAAAATCAAAGTGTAGGGCTTGGAAGCAGACATATATTAACTTGAAGAATCTAAAATAGGAACTGCTGGGGGAACTGAAAGGACGAGTGAATTAACATTAATTGCTAAATCAAATCTGTAACAGTTTTGATTCAGAGAAGTAACAGTTATTGTTCAGTATTAATAATGAATTAAATGCAAAAGCTTTAGAGATAGAAAATTAGTATTTCCTGATAGCTTTATTGCACATGCATAAATACACTAGAAATGTGAATGATTAAAGAAATAGAAAAGTCTAGAATATGGATGTGAAATTGTATTGTTTTAAAAAAGCTTGTAAGTTAAGAGAAAAATACTTTAAAATTGCTTTTGTTACATAATAAGTGGTAAACAAGTCACATGCCGGAACTTTATTTTATAGTTGTATTTCCTTTGTTTTGAATAAATATATTTATTTGAAAAAAGATTAGATGCTTAAAAGCTCTAAAATTAACCATTATTTGATAAAATATATAATTCAGCAATGTTAAGAATGTTGTTTATTTAAATAATTTTTTTCCTGTTGTAGCTGGAAATTCATTGAAGACTTTTAAAGTTATCATTTTCATTACTAACAAATATAATTGAAAAATGTTGCATATGGATATTTGGTTAAGAACTGTGTTTAAAATAAGATAAAAAAAATATTTAACATGAATATCTATACCTCTTAGAAATTTTTGATTTGACTCCTTAAAAATCCTAGAAATTGATTCTTGAAAATCTGTACGAACCTTTAATATTTTTGAACTTTTTATAGTTGAGGACTTTAAATTTTTCCAGGCCAGAGTTAAAGTAATTAAGATTATGATATTTCAAATAATGAATATGAAATATAAAAAGGAGAAATTTATTTCCTTTCAAACATAATACAATCCAAACTTTTATAAATACTTTTCTTAATAGTCTTATTTTTCAAATTTAGTATTATATTTATTTTGATTTGTTACAGCTGTTTCAACAAATATTGACAGCTATTCTAGAAAACAAGATGCTGCTAAATAAATTAAAATTTATTTAAATCAGTTCCAAACTGATGTAAAGTTATTATGTTCTGACTTAAATCATAAATTGCCCTTGCAAAAATATTTAGTAAGATTTAAACATGCTCTAAGTGCAGGTCAAATGGCATTTCATTGATATAAAAGATGTTTGACATGTAATCTTGTTATAAGCAATAGTATCTGTTAAACATCTAGCACTTCATTTTAGCGTTTTTATTTGAGTCAATAAGATAATTTTTTTGGCAAAATGTAGAAGATTTATTTTTCATGTTAAATTGCAATTATTGTTTTCAATTTCTGTTTAATTCAGTAGTTTTTTTGTCTAAATTATAAGGTTTTTATGTTAAACATATTCTAATTTCGATGATTTTTGCATAATTTAATATAAATGTTTAAATAATAATGAAATGCAATCTAATTTCAATAATTAAATACACTTTAAGTTAAATATACGAGTGATCATGTTCAGTATTTAGTGTGTCTAACTCTAGCAGTCATGGCAATGATGCTCCTGTAGTATTTTTTAAAATTTATTTAAATTTAAGACAGAAATGCATGTTGCTGTGTGCAGGTGAGTGCTGTTGGGTTGTAAATAAAACCTCTTTAAAGTTCAATAAACTTTCATATGGATTTTCCTTTATTTGTGTGTTTATTACTTTTTCCCGAGTAGAATATTTGGTGATTGTGTACTAAAAATTCATAAATAGAATACTTTCTTACTGAAATGCAATTCTCTAATCTTCAAAAATTTAGTATATTATCAACCTGGTTGATTCACCTGACAAATGGATCAAAATTATAGTTTCTGTGTAATGACATTACTATTTCATTTTAGGAAATTAATATCACTATAAACATACAAAGAGAGACCTGTCAATTCATAGATTGTGTCTTCGCCAAATTTCAGTTTTATGGATATTGCAACTATGTCATTTTCCATGTTTTTTGTCCAATCAAAAGTTTCAGTTGATTTGTGAAAAAAAATTTAATTTCATTTGTAAAAAATATGGATTTTTATTCTTCGGTTATAAATAATAAGGATATTGTAATATAGAAGGACTTCAGAAAGACCACTGCTTGCTAAGCTAAAAAACTTACATTGTAATAAATAAAGATTCTGGTTCGAAGGTGCGAGGCAGCTAATGACAAAAAGTTCTTAAAAAAATTTTAATTTGACATTTGTTTTGGTGGTACTTGTTATGATTGTTATTTTTTTATTGTGTTTTTTGTATTTGAAATTCTAAATTACAAGATGGATTTCCCTATTAATTTTTTGCTACAATAAAGGGACAAAATTTTTTTATCAAATCTTAGTATAGCAATATATTGTGAGGGATGTACATATTATTGAGACTGTTGCATATAGCCTTTTGTTGTTCTGTTTTCTATTCACTGTTAATGTCGATATTCAACTAAGGGCTATGAAAGATATCTTTGGAGAATTTTTACAAATCATACTGTTTGCCTCAAATAGTACTCTGTAGTAGCTGTGAATTTCACTTATTTTTACTTCTTCACGGTTGATTTTATTCTAGAATTTTTTGGATCTTGGTTGATAAATTGTTAATTTTATTTATTATTATATAATCATTTGAAAATATAGATAGACATTATCTCTTCACTTATTATTAGTAAATTTTGTAAATATTTTTTTGTAATTAAGAGTGGTAAATTGTAATCTTGGTAATTTAATATGCAATTTAATTTGGAGTGTTTCTGTCTATCAGTGGTAACCATCAAAATATTTGCATTATGCATATCTTGACTTTCCAAAAATTTGTATAGATAATTGTTTTCATTTACGTGAGAAGAATGAAACTATTTTGACACATAAATTATCAACACATTTAGTTATGACTGACAACTATAATATTTATTCAAAAAATGAACTATAATATTTGGATTTTGTTTTTAATTATGTTTATAACTTTTTAGTTAACTTAGATAGAATTTTGTTTGTTATTCCTTATATTATTTTTAAAGTTTATAATTCCATTAATTGAAGTAATTTCCTTCATATCCTAAACAAAGATTCTTAAATCAAAACTAACAAGTCTTTTTTTTTTTTTTTTTTTTTTTTTTTTAAAGAAAAGAATTTAAGATCTTTCCTATGATTTAAATATTGCTCTTTAATTGAAATTATTTTTTTTTTATTTTTGTTAGTTTTTTTGATATTATATATTAAAGTATGTATGTTATATTTATGTCAGTTGTTAGCTTTTCTGATAAAAAATTTTTTTTCTTATTATTTATTTTACAGCATTAGTAGACTGCCGTACTTCAGCTGATAATATTTATTCTCCAGATTTCTGTCCTGGACCATTATCTCCTAGTGACGCACTTCTAAGTAACTATTCTTTATATAATATTTTTTAAAAAATGTGTTTCCTTATTATTTTAAATACCTCATAATAAAACTTTTTTCATTAAATTTCACTATCAAATAAAAAAAAAAAACCCTCTTGGACTCAAATTATTTAAAAAGTATACATTGCAATTTTACACTTTTGGAAAACTGCTGATTTATGAGAATATTTTTTTGTATTGAACTTTTAATTCAATGCTCCTCTGTTCTGTAGATTAGCGAGATTAGATGGGGGAAAAAACACATCTACTACAGAATAGAAAGTATTAATGAATGTTAGGAGGTACTGTGTGCAAAACTACATCTTTTGTATTAAGAACTTGTTTAGCTATAAATCTAGAGATAATTCTATAGGTTGACCAAGTTAGGTTTCAATAAGTTGGATTATGTTAATTGTAGATTGGAAAGCAAGATAATTTTATTATGTGTGGATGAAATAATTACTTTTATTAATAACAAGGAAAATGTTGAATTTGGAATAGGATTGCTAAAAAAGCATTTTGATTTAAAGATTTTAGGGGAAACTAAATGAGTTTGTTACAGAATTTGATAGAGTAAAAGTATTTTATATATTCATCAGAGATCTGCCTAGAAAAACTTAGTAGTTTAACTTAAAAATAGCTTCTTCCACTTAGTCTTCATGTCTATTGCTGAGGAAATAAGACTTGCTATATTTTCAACAGGGGAAACCAGAAGTTTCAATTTTGTTAAATTGATGGTTTTGGCAATCTTTTTTGTTATTATTTTTGAAAAACTTTATGTATTCAAATTTTAAAAATTAAATTTAAATATTAATTACATTTATTATTCAAAATTAGAATAATTAAAATAAAATTATACAAAATGTTTCAAACCAAATATTTGCATAACCATTCAGTTTTATTAACTAAAATGACTTAATGTCCGATTTCAATGATTATTATATTATTGAACCTAAAGTCAATAAATTTGAAAAAGTTAAGAAGTTATTTTATGATAGAAATATTTTATAAAATTGCTTTTAAAATTTTTTTTTACAATATTAAGCAGGAATTTAAAAGTTCTCTTCATCACTCTTAGCTATTTCAATATGTTTTGAATTGTAATAGTCACCATTAATATGAAATGGAAGGTCTTCCACTAGATTTTTAAAGAGTATCATTTTCATCATAGTTATTTTCAATGTTTTCTACGTGTCTGCAATGCATTTTGCCAAAGTATTCTCAGATATAGCTGCTTGCAGAAAATATTGTCTAGACACAAATCAGCAGAAATGTTTCATTTTACTATCTTTTTTATCACAAAGGATTACACAAATTCTACTGCATTTAAATCACAGAGAAAAGCGGGTAGTTGTAGAACAAAATTTTCTCTTTCTCTATTAAAACAAATTTTATAAATGATTTTTTGGATAATCACTCTCTATGTTTTTGCACATGTTTGTCACATTGTTTTTTTTTTCTACCAATCTATCATTATTTTCTTTTACAGAATATTTTTTAGTTGTGGGATTTTGCATAGTCATTGTTAATCATGCATAATCTGTACTCTATTTGGTTGCAAGTTTGGAAACTTTTCTGATACCCATTTTTTAAAGTTTAAGTTCATTTGCACATGATGGGCACAACTTTTTGCTAATGCTTTATATACAAGTTGAGCATTTTTAACAATGCCAGCATTAAACAAATAAGTTTTTGCTTTGATATTTGTTTTAATTCTAGAAATTATCGTCTTAACCCCTTAAACAGCTACCCCGAGTTAATTTGGGCAAAAAGTTCTATGCGTTTTCTGGTTATCCTGAGCCTCTTGATTGGGGCAACTGGCTTCACTGCAATGCTTTAAATTTAAACCCCAGAATTGACGGATTACAGTGAAACCGTAGGTGGGGAACTTATTTACTGAACGGTTAGGATTGATTCAACTAATCCGAGCAAAAATCAAGAGTTTCAAAGAAGCAACAGCTTTCTATATTTAATCACATTTAGATTTTCATAGTTAAAGGCCATTGAATTATTACAATTTTATAAATTGCAATAATTAAACGTATATAATACTAAATTTCACTTTTTTATCAAGTTTTTAAACTATTAACATTTTTTAGTTTCTTTATATAATATACACATAATTTTTGCTTAGTTGTGAACTTGATAGTATAATAATATGTTTATATGTCACTTAGCGACAAGGTTAAAATATAAGAAATCTTTATTATTTAATTTGCTCAAAAATATGAAATTTTAAAATGCTACAAATTTTGCTTAAAATTAGAAAGGATAAAATATGTAATAAATTGAATGTTGTTGTTTTTTTAACTTTTGCACAAATTTAGTATTTAATACAATTCTTCAAAGATTTTTGTAGGTGGTTCTTTTTATTTTTATAGTTATATTTTATTAAAATTCAATAATTTGTTCTGGCCAGCTGAAGGCATTTTATTGACACACTCACCTGGAATATATCATTAGACAGATGTTTCCAAGATAACTTGATTGAAAATGGCATCCACTATATCAATGCTAGATTTGATTTCAATTTACATTTATCCGTTTCCCACAGAATTTGAAAATTTCCAAGTTCTACTAGTTGCTAATTTATCAATACTGCCAATCCTGATGCCAAACTGATATAATCAGAAATACGAATCGATCTTTCTACTATCTTCATTCTATTGTTAATAATTTAAAATAAATTACATGTGCATTAATTTCCTACTTATTCGAGAATTTGGCGTAACATGTTTTAAAATTTTTCATTTTGTTAATACCTTCACACTATTCAAAATTTAAGTACACATATTTCAACCATTGTTTAATATACCAAGATCATGGTAATCACCAAAAAATTGGGAAATTAATCCTATTGCATTCATATTTTTGAATGGGAATTATATTACACTCTTTATTCCACATAAAAATATTTTTTACGATAGGGTCTTTTACTTCGTAAGGAAACTATTATTTTTAGCAAGGAATTTTTAATTTTGATTCAAACTTTCACTAAATTTACATTTTGGTATAGGACTGGCAAATAATATTAAAATACATCAAGAATTGCTAATTTCAGAAAAATTACAAGAAATATTCCCTTAAATATTAGTTTAAGAAATGCATAAACTAATGATCAAATTTAAGTATTTAAAAAATGTTTGAATTTAGTAATCACAAATATTTTTCCATATAAGGAAAACACCAGAGAACATATTAAATTAATTTTTGTCTTAGTTGTGAATTATTGTCTTAGTATAATTTAAAATCATTGAATAAAAGTTTAAGTTTCTTAAAAAATTCCGGAAAATATGAAATTTTCCTTATGTAAAAGAAATATTCTAATTTACTAATAATATTTTAAGTATTACGCTTTTTTTCTCTATATCTAACAGCATTGCACTGAAGATTATACTTTTACCTTCTTGAAACAAGAATATTTCATGTAAGCACAATGTTATGACTTTTTGTTCCTTTTGTGAATTTTCGAAAACAAAGCTCAATGATTTAATTTTAATATTAAGCTAAATAATTTGACTTTCAATAAGATGTTTTTAAAATAAGAAATAAATTTTATCTTTGTGGTAAAATCATAAATTAAGATATGTATTTTTAATAACAACTTTAATGCAAAATTAATACTGTTGAAACTGGATAAAGTATTCATTTCTGGTTACTGAATTTATGCTTACAAAAAATAATTTTGTGAATAGTTACTTCTTTAATAAAAATTATTTAAAAATATTTGATTAACTAAATCAAAAGTAGCCAAATATTTTAATTTTATAACAAGCAAAAAAAGAAAGTTAAATCATTATTTCATTAAGTACTTTTTTTAAAAAAAATATTTTCTCTGAATTTACCTCTTATAATGATTTGCATGTCAAAAGAGTTATAATTCTGTAAAAAGAAAAATATTTACTATAGGACTAATTTGAATATGTTAAAAATGTGACATTGACATGTTTTATATTAAACATTCAATTATTAGAATACTATTGTAAACATTAGTGTTAAGATTTCCTTGTTTTTATTTTTGCTTTTATTCTCCTTTTGAAAAACTATTTTCATGCAAGAGATGCATTCATTTTAACATTCTGTGCAGAACAGTTAAAGAAATAATAAAAAACATTTAATAACAACATGCATTCTTGTATGGAATGATATTTTTTACTTAATTAGAAGCGAACATCTTTCGATACGACAAATTTAATATGAAAAATTTGCGTTCATAATTTTTCACCACAATTTCAACTGAAGTCAGTGACTTACTATATGCAAGAGATGCATTCATTTTAATATTCTGTGCAAAACAGTTAAAGAAATAAATAAAGACAAAAATTTGCATTCATAATTTTTCACCACAATTTCAACTGAAGTCAGTGGATTACTATATGCTCTGAAGTCTATTGTTAAAAAATTAGCTTTTTATTTTTTAAATTATTAAAGATATCCAATTTTATCAAAATTCTTCAATTTGTGTGTAAAGTTACAAAACCAATTCTTTAAATAATTTTGTAAATTATATAAAGTAAAACTATTTTAAAAATTATAGTATGATATTCATTGTAATAGCTATCATATAATTTTTTTATTTAAGATTTTAAATGCAAAAACTGCTTAGAAATAATTTCCATGATTATAATTTACAAAGTAATTAAATAAAATTCAAATTTAGTGTAATAAAAAATTATAATAGGGACTTGAAGAAATTTTCAAGTAGAACATTCACAAAGCAAACTAACAGCACATGTTCGTTTCTTCAGCTGACAGCGATTGATGGACTTCCCAGCTGTAAATCATTAGAATGTGATTATTGTGTGGGTCCATAGTAGAGCAGAAATGTCTTGTCTTAGAGGTTTTTGTATTTATAATAAGTGCTAAAGGGGGAAAAACGTGCACTGTAGTGAAAGCCAAAACTATGCTGCCACCACGAAGCAAAAATGAAGCACTTTCTTTATAAAACCCCTGACAGTTAAGGAGTTAAATATTAAATTGCTAATATCCAAATTAATCAGTATTGATGTTTGGTCAACCAGCTTTTCAGTGACGTTATTTCTCTTAAATATTTGTCTGCAAAATAGTCTTTTGCAGCACAAATCCATGTACTTGATCAGTGTTTTTATAGATCAAGTGGGAAAGCATGACAATATAATATCTGACTTTTCCTTGAAAACTTTTATTTGCACACTTTTAACTGAATACTTCTGAAATAAGGAATTTTTCTTCCTCTTGGCTGTAAGTCAGAAATTGTTTGTCGTAAAACTCTTGTCAAAGTCCTCAATTTCACAACTTGGCTATCTATATATTTGACGCTATTTACTGTTAATGATTTTAACACTGTCAATATGTGCACCTAATGTTAAAACTGCCTTCATTATTTTTTTTATTTTAGTTTCAGAAACAACATACTTGGGAAGCCCTTATCAAAGCTTGTGTGAGGTAATCAACAGTGATTTTAAGGAAGATTCTTTAGAATAAAATTCTCCAACATTATGTACAATTTTTGTAATTTTAAAACTCCATTTTTTAAATAAAAGAGCATTTTGACATTTAAGAAATTGGAAGATTTATTTAAGAAAATTTAAACACAGTCAAAAAGCAAATTAAATTAAATGAATAAAATAACATGTGTGGCTACTAACAATAAAAATATCCATGCAATGCTTAGTACTTCAAATTTTTGAATAATTTGGGGTTTTAATGATATTTAATATTCTAAAACAATGCTAAATACTGCCAATTCATAACACTTTTAACTCCTATTCAAACTGGATGGTTCTTATTACTATAGCAACTGCCGCTGATCAGTCTGCTTGGGGCAGCTATTTTTGTTAGACTGTAGTTTGTTTTATTATATGTATCCTATTAACTCACTTCCATTACCTACAAGATGTAATATTATAAAAAACCTTTAACTGCTGACAAATTCATGAAATGTCTTAATACCATTACCAGAATTTCATTGGATGGCTTAATTTTATAACTTTCTGAAGAAGACCAGATATTTTATATTCAGTCTGTATACTCTCCATAATAATAAAACAGCTCCAAAGTAATCTGGAAATAAAACATTGGAACAGTCAGTTGAAGTTTGTAGGTTACATTTGCTATACACTAAAAATTATCACTGTTACAAAATAAGAATCTTGAAAGTTATTTTAAGTCCAAATTTGTTGGAAACAAAGAATACTGTTTCAATGAAGGTTACTTATTTATTATTGGCAATATTCCCATTATATGAGGAACCTTTAAATATAAATGTCTTTTTTACTATATAAGCAAAACTTATATTTTTGTCTGTGGCTAAATAACTTATTTGTTTTAAAAATATTCTTTTACATCTAAGTTTAGAATGTACTTTATTTTGTGAAAACTTGATGCTGTCAGTTTTTCAAATAATATAGTTGAAAATCAGGACTAAACATATTCATAGTAAATATCACTTTCTAAGAAATTTCATGTATGATAAAATGTTTGCTTTAAAAAATGTAAAATCTAAACATAGTCTAGCATAAATATTCAAAAAACTTTGCTAGAGAGCAATTACTTAAGTTTTGTAAAGCAGTTTTTCAAAATGTGGTTTCTATGTAATAAAATTTCAGTTTCGTGAAATAATGTATACTTTTAAATATCATTGGAATTTTTCAGATTCTCTATTTAATGTTCAAATTTTTATGCTTTATCAGAATTTGTTTCAAGTTCTATATTTTGCAATTAAAAATTTTATCACTTTGTGTAAGTAATTTTATCACTTTTTTTCACTCCACAATTTTATCACTTTGTAAAATGAACCGTATTCTGAAGGAGGGTGATTGTTGGTCATATTAAATATTTCTTATTTTCATTTTTAATGTCATGATTTGTATTTAATTTTAAAAAGATATATGTGACCTAAATTCACTTGTTCAATAATTTCCAAAAGCTGGCAGTTACAGAAATCTAAGATTACCCTCTTTTTAGTCACAGCAGAGAGATTTTAAATTTTCTTATTTACTTTCAGCGAAACAAACAAGAGCCAAATAACTTGTACCAAACATTTTTGCAGTGCTTGTTGTTTAATATTTAAGATTCTAATTTGTAAGTATTCATAGTCATCTGTCATGTTTCAGGATTCTGTTTTCTATAAATGTTTATTCAAGTTTGTTAGTCTCTAACTTTGTTACTAAATGTGTTGTTATTTTTCAGATATCAATTTATATAACTAGCCCTAGTATACAAAAAATAACCATTGAGCAACAAATAAAACTAAATCAGCTTAATAAAATAAAACTAAATCATATTTTTAAATTTTTACAATATTTTTAAGACTTCAGTTTTGTGCTTTTCTGCTAATGATGGAATATCGAAACTTGAAATAACCAACAGTATTTACCTTCTGGATGTTTTCATTAGATAAGGGAAGTGCTTTCATTAATTGATTTATTTGCTGATGTTAGCATCCCATCATGCACTCAGCAATTACAGATCCATCAGTTTTTTTTTTTTTTCCCAATGCAATCACTGATTTTGATGAAAGATTACTCACAATCTTTTTATGCTATTGTTCTTGCTAAAGAAACAGAAACTTTCTCAGACACTCATCACTTCTTCGAGGCATAGATAAGTTTTTATGTAAAAAGACTCATAAAAAATTGATTGCTGTACTTCAGCTTGACAATCTCTTCTTTATGTAATACTTGTAATCTTCCATGACGTTCACACACATATGTGCTTCACTCATAATGCAAGTACATGATGCAAATTTAACCACAATATCCTTGGAAGCTTCAAGTTGTTGCATCTAGTGCCACCAGTGTTGTGTACAGATATGTATTTATATAAGTCTGTATGTATATTTATATGAAAAATGAGATTAAATTAGTGTTAGTGTATATTTTTCAAAATAAATATAGTCTTATTCTTTTCCTGTCTGAGCAGTGATTATAAGAAAGATAGTTCTCTTTCTGAAGTTGATCTTTGTAAAATTAATCTCTGTGTGTAAGGTGTGATTATGAGATAATAAACTCCCAATACAAATAAATTTGCATAATGAGATGTACAAAAATTTTGGCATGATTTTTTTATGTTAAAAATACAAATATTTAGAATATTTAAAGTATGTATATGTCCAATAGATGGTGTACCTGGAGATGTAGTTACGGAAGCTATCAGGAATGCAATGAGACACAAAAGAAGGACTCTTGTAAGTCTAAGAAATTTTTTTAACATGCATTTATTGCCAGTAAAATGTATTTAAAAATTTATTTCTTACCAATAAGTCTGTTTTAAAGTACATATTAAAATTATATTAATTGTACTAGTCTGTTTTAAACTGAAAAAAAATTAGAAGTTTTTAATAGAAAACCTGTAATAAACAGTTATGAATTTTGTTGGATATGCAGAGAATTACATTTAAATTTAGAATTAGTTTTCTGGTAATCAAGCAGCTATGCTATAAGTTGAGAAAATTATCTTTAACTTCATGCAAAAACATTAGTTTTATTCTATTATAATAAACAAGTTTTAATTGGTCCAATGATAAAAATGTATTCAAATAAATGTTTTCTGAAATATTATATACATAGAATTAGCAAGCATGTGTATTATAATGTCAACGCTTTCATCACTAAAATTAAATTATAATTTGTAAATTATAATACACATATTTAAAGTAAATGAATTACTTATATGGTTTTTAGTTAACAAAGATTTTGTTTGCGTTCTTATATCTAATAAAGTGTCTATTCTTTTCTCATTTCTAAATGTATTTAAACAAGATATTACTGTTCCAGTTCTGCAAAAGTTTACTTTAAAAATTAGAATAATACATCAAGAATTGTTCGAATTTGCATAAAAAGTTAGAATGAAAGCTTATATCAAAATTTAAAATGATTTGATTTTAAAAAAAAGAAATATTATCTTAACTTCTAGAGACCAATTTCTTAGAATAAAAAAGCTTTAGTTATAGATGATATAAATTTGCTAATCTAACACACATGTTAAAGAAATATATTTCTTATAACTTTGAATGCTAATTAAATCAAGGAAGTCTTGTAACTTAAGTTTTTGTTGCTATAGTGCCCTTTCTAAGTATTTTCGTCAATATTGATTTTTTTTTAATTTTTTGGAATAAAAGTATTCAAAGCAGTTATGTTTGCCTCATAAAATGCTCTAGCATTGTTTCTGTATTTCTCAAACTTTGAATTGTATTACTTCCTTTCTTTTTGAAATTTCATTTAGGTGTGGTTAATACTTACAATATCATATTTCCTTATAATTAAGCTCTCATTTAGAAGAAAACAATATTAGGTACACTTTGAAAGTTATTTCCTTTCTTTTTTCAAGAACTCCTGAGAATGTATGTTTTTCATGGCTGCCAACTTCTATGGCTTGATTGTACAATATATTGGGTTGGCAACTAAGTAATTGAAGATTTTTTTAGAAAATCAAAGACAATTTTTCATGGAACTAAATAACTTTATTCTGAAATGTATTGCCCATTTTGATGAATAAGCTTTTGCCATCTTTCAGGCAGCATCATAATCCCACATTCATAAAACTTCTGGTTTTTATTAGCAAAAAACTGAATCGGGTACGATTTGACATCATCATTATTATTGAAATTTTTACCATTCAAGGAGTTTTGTAAAGATTGAAACAAAAAGTAATCAGATGGTGATAGGTCAGGACTATATGTTGGGTGTGGAAAACATCCCAACTAAGCTCCAATAACTTTTGCCAAGTGACCAAAGATGTGTGTATCCTTGGATTGTCATGATGGAATGCACCACCTTTTCGATTTTTCAATTCGGGCCGCTTTTCTTCAACTGCATTGTTTAATTGCGTTAGTTGTTCAATGTAGACATCAGAATTGATCGTTCGGTTGGGTGGTAAGAGTTCAAAGTAGACAAGTCCTTTGTAATCCCACCAAATTGATAACAAAACCTTCATTTGATGAATATTAGCTTTTGATGTTGTTTGAGTTGGTTCAGCTGGCCTGCTCCTCGATATTTTTCGCTTGATATTGTTGTAAACAACCCATTTTGCATTGCTAGTTATCAGTCGTTTTAAAAATGGATCATTTTCATTATGTTTCTTTAGCAAATCGCAGCTGTTAATGCTTTGCATTAAATACGTTTCTTTTAGTTTGTGAGGAACCAATGTATCGAGTTTTTGAACATAGCCAAAGTGATTTAAGTGATTATCAATGCATGTATGTGATACATGAAGCTTCTCTGCAATCTCAAGTATTGTACTGTGATGATCCGAATCGATTATTGCTTTGATTAGGTCGTCATCAACTCCAACTAGACAACCAGAGCGTTTTTCATCTTTGAGTGAAACAATCACCCGATCGAAATTTGGCAAATCAATTTTGACACTGCCGTTCTTTTAAGGCTATGTCACCATAAACAGAACAAATTTTTATGAGCTTGCGATGCGTTTTTCGCTCTGCGGAAATAAAAAAGCTAAATATGACGAAAATGTTCCTTTCTATTTAACATTTTTCAATGAATGCCAAACGAAAACTATGCAACCGATCAAAAAACTTTTTTACTGATTGACAGCTGAATTACCAACTATTAAATAACAAAGTGTGTTTTACATTTGTACTGCATCTGCAAACCTAAAAATTCAACTGAAGTCATCTATGAGTGAAATCCGCAATTACTTAGTTGCCAACCCAATAGAATTTTTGGTGCTAATGTAAGCTTTTGCTTCTAAGTAGTATATTCATGGATATACAGTAGTCTTGTGAACATTATTGGTTATGTAAATCTATTTATATTAACTAATATATTTCTTTCTTAAAAACATAAAAGATATTTGATTTCTTTTATTTTAAAATCAGTTTTTATCCGTGTTTTTTCTTCCAACTAGTTTCTGTCAGTTAGTCAATTAATCAGTCAATTTAAATTGATAAATATTAATAAAAAATTCCTTAATGTAACCCGTTTACAAATACGCAAATTGCTCTTAGAATAAGCTGGCACCAGAATAGCAAGTTTGCTTGTCTTTGGTTCAGCAGTGTCAACATTCCACCTTTGGCATTGATGTTCTTAATAATTTGGAATCCACTTTCTACTGTAAGTTCTAGTATAATTAGCAGTTTTGCACCAAAAGTGGTTATTGAACAACAAATCAAACCAAGAATGTGACCATGAGTGTAGGAAAAATAATCCATTTGTGTCTTCGCCTTTTTTATTCTAAAGTTACATTTTTAAAAAATATTACATAATAAAAATTGTTAACAAAAACATTAACTTTATTTTTCAAATTAATTGTTCACAAAAGGATTTAAAATTGATTTGCGATTTTAATTCAGGAATTTTATTTAAAATTTAGGATTATGAAAAATTTCGCTTCAAGATTTTATGACAATTATTTATTTTATGGAATTTAAATTTTTCATTTTATAAATAAATTTAGTATACATTCTCCTTATTTTTATAAAATTCCTATTTTTATGGATTTTATTTATATAAAAAATTAATAATTTTAAATTGTCAAGTCTTCTAAAACAATGATGATTAATATATTTCGGAAACAATATGAATGTTTGAGGCCTTAACAGTTGTTGATTACAAAACATGCAATATACTGACAAGATTAAATTTAAAACATGATTTTGTAACTGTCTGGTGCTACTATTGATATTATTTTATTGAGTTTATTGGGAAAAGATGTAGTCATAAAACTAGAAATTCTTTAGAAATAAGACTGCTATAATGGTTATATCAGCTTCATATGTCTTAAAAGATTAAAAGAAAGAATTTAGTAGTTTTCTATAATTGCAGATATTCCATGAAAAAAATTATATGTAGCAAATGTGTGTTACATTCATGTCTACAAGCAATATAGTTTCGTTAGTTTTTTTAATAGTTACTTAATTTATGGGCCTTAATTTATATTTAATTTATTTTATGCAATAATTATCTGTATGTATTTTATATGATTTAAAAAGGGATTTACATATAAGCTTTTTCTCTTGTAATTAATATGATAGAGCCAAACTCAGGTCTAAATACTAGAAGGCATGCTTGTGGTACACCTTTTTGGGTAAATTTTATCATCAAAAATTTTTTTGCAGATCCTTTAATACAACAGTTACAAATACTAAATTGAAATATAATTAGTATGGCAAAGAATATGAGTTTTTGTTATCAGCTAAATAGGATTATCAAGTTTCTAGTGATTTGACATAAGTTTCATACTGAGAAGTGCAACCCATTTTGAATCAAGCATTTCCAATTGCTTTATGTTTGAAATTTAGCTTTAAAAGATTTTTCAAATTCTTACTTAACAAATAGGCTATCTTGTAAAGACTTTTCAGACACAAAGGCTGCCACCTCAATAGTTATAGTGAATGCAATTCAGCAATAACTCGTATGTTACAATGGTTGATTTGAAATAAAAAATTTTTTTTCAATTTAGTTCAGTTTGCTGATTTTGTACGTTGCTCATCTATTACCAAATATAAAGACATAGTTTAATATTATGGTAATTAAATTTTGTCCTGTTATATTTGGCCATTAAAAATAAATTGTAGATCTAAAATCTAGATATTCCCTGTGATTTTTTTATAAAATCTGTAAAACATTTTCAAGGCTGTAATTGCAATCTTTTTCCGTTTATGTTTTGAATGAAAATGAGCTAATAATTTTAATTCTTTATAGTCTACACTTAAAATAGTTTTTTTCAATATGATAAAGACAATTCTGATAAATTTCAGCAGTTATGATAGGGATAAGTTTTTTTTTTTTTTTGTCTAAAATTGTAATAAATAAAAATAACATGCAATAAAATAAAAAAAAATTTCAATATTAGTAGTATTATTTCAGAATATTTTAGCTGCTTAGGATAGCATCATTAAAAGCATATGAGATTGCATTATTTCAAGGGAATCCAGCTTGGGCAGGAAATTTTGATGCAGTAGTATATTTACTAATCTGGAAAATAACCTATTTTTAACCCTTTTGATGCACATTTATTCGAATAATTTTTTGCATTTGGAGCACAATTAATTATTTGGGGTAGAGTAATTTGTAAGAACAGCATATTTTATGCAATTATTCGAATTTATTGGTTCCCATCTTTTGTTTCTTTTTTTTTTTTCCAAAACCTTTTTTTGTCACTTGTCTGGCATATCTATTTGTCTCTTCCACTATGCTATTCCAAAAATCTTCATTTAGGACTTCATTCAAAACATCCAAAGGTTTAGGATTAGCACCTAGCCTTTGCAGACACAAAGAATTTATTCCAGGCACTTCACGAAACCGTTTTACATTAGGTATATTGTCTTTTTCTTCCCAAATCCATTGATCTAATTTCTCAGGAGAAGATTCACTATCACTGCTTGATAAGTATCTTGTATGTCTTCTGTATCTTGGTTTTATCTCACTATCATCACCACTATCAGTGTTACTTTGAAATAAACAAGAATGAACATGTTAAATATTGTCTCATTTTCAACGACATATCAGAACGTCATGTGCGACTTTGGTCATATTATTGCTTGAAATTCCGACAAGTCGAATGCAGTCAAAGGGTTAACTCACCAGAAAATTATTTTATCCGTACCTTGTAATAGAGAAATGCAATGTGGCATCCACTTGAATTTTATTATAATTCCCAAAATGTCAAAGATACACAATTGATGCTCTTTTTTATATAAAGAACATTGGTTGTAAATAGATATTTGTGGGTTTATTTTGTCAAAGTAAATATTGATTTTGGCATACCTACTAGTGTAACTTTATTAATCTATCAATTCCTTATTATTATAGTTATTCATAGGAAAAGTGAAATAAATGTAAGTAAAAGGAAATTACTTTATGGAAAATCTCATGAAAATTATATCTGAGGTTAGAGTAATGGCTTGTTTACTTTCTAAACAGTATTTTAGCTTTTTTTTATTCCTAATTCATGACAAATATATCATACACAATGCATTTAGCAGAAAAAGTTTCATTAAAATATTTTGTTCCATTAAACACTTTCCTTTATACAAATTTATAGAACTTGTGTAAATAGGCTCTTAGAGAATAATTGCATTAAAAACAGTCATAGAGACCTAATGCAACTCATTCATAATTGAAGATTTAACTTTGAAATAATAATTACTAAATACGTCTTCTAAATTGGATTTGAAAGTCAGCGTACCTCTGTAAATACATTTTTTAGCAAGTTCCAAATCCAAAGTAACCTGGGTCAATCTGTTAGGATCTTCCATCTTGTATATAAACTCAGATAAGCCTTTTAAAGGGCTAAGGTGTTATTCTGTAGTATCAAGAGTCCATAAAGCAGTCAATCAAGTAAGGGCTGCATCATTACATTATATGCTGTTTCCTCACTTTACAGCTTTTTTTTACATACAAGGTTTTGTTAAAAAAAGTCCCATTCTATAAAGCTGCTTTCTGAAAAAAAGTAATGCCCATTGAGGAATCAATTACAATTGTTTTTATCTTCTGTTTTGGGAGTCTAAGAAATTCAGAAGCAATTTTCACAGATTTATAAATCATATTTTTAGTGTGTTGCTGTCCAGCAGATTCAATCCAACTGTTTTTCATCTTCTGTTTTCCCCATTTATGAATGGCTCCTTTAATATCTCTTAAATTGATGCCACAGAAAGGCTCTGCACCAATTGAATTAGAAGGCGATCCCTGTTTTGTAAACTTGTTGTCTCTTTGATTGCCTTGTATATCTACATGTCCTGGTACCCAAATAAAAAATTAACTTATTCTTAATTTTCAGTTCATTTAGGAGTTTCCTATTTTCCAAAGCAATTTTAAAATTAATTTTGAATGAGTTAATATTCAGTAAGGGGTTATCGCTATTGGGTTATCACTAGAATTAAGAATCCTCTTACCCTGGTAGGCTTTTCTTAAATTTACCATTATATAGCTACCAAGTTAGTTACAAATACTTCAGCCTGAAATACAGTGGCATACCCCCTGAGTCCTTTTGAAAGGTTAACTGGGCAATATTCCAGCACCTAATTGTTGAGAGATTCTTTGATCCATGTATTAATCAGATAAGATCACTGATATAATTAAAAGTGTTATTTTTTCTTCCCTAGAAGAAGAGATAGTCCCAAATGATCTGTACAACACAAGTCCTTTCCATGATATCTGAAGGCATCATTAGAATAGGTTTTTGAATATTCTTAATAATACTGATAAGACATTTAACAGTGGGCTTGTCATAACATTGATTCTGCATCATCATTCTATATGTAATTATCCTGCATTACTGAAAAATGGTGTCCAGAGTGATCTTATCTAAGATAGTGTACTGCCAAAGCCTCATAGAAAGAGGTGGAACAAACCTCAATGATCATTTCGTGATGGAACGAGTGGTGTGTGTTTCGAAACCACTGTAGCCGATTCAGAAACAGCAAAAACATAAGTGGTGGCAAAATTTCAAGAGCTAAATTAACTTTAGATGCAATTGATGTGTGAATGATTATTAATAATAAATTTCTTTTTAAAAATTATTCATTCAAAAATGTTTTTAAAAATTTATATACAAATTAGATTAAGATACTTATTCATAGGAATTAATTATACCAACTTCCTGATATTTAACATGTTTAACTAATATTTTAAAATAAAATTATGTCATACAGATATTGTAAAAACAAAAACTTGCAAAATGAAAATTAGTTAGATATTCTGAAGCTAAATTTGTTGAAAAAAATATATATTTCCTTTGTTCAGATTTTTTATGTTGGGTGTGAATACTTTAAGAAATTGCATAGGTGCTGAATTTGTATTTTTATGTTAAAATACTTTATCTTCTGTTAAAAACTTGGGTCTTCATATAAATTTAATCAATTAACACATTTACTGTTATTTCATATTCTGATAATTCTTTACATTTCTTAAATAATTTTGCTTTATATCAATTTCTAAGTTTCCAAATTTTTGTATCAATGTTTTCAAATAATATGGATGTGTTAAAATTAAGTTTTTAGAATCTCTCACCAGATGATAAGTTAAAGAATGAGTGAAATAAAGCTTTGCAGCTCATAATGAAATATCAGTTTGATATTCTAGAGTATTCATTAAGCAAAGTTCAAGTTGCAGTAGTAAGAATGTCAATTTTTCATTAAATCATTATTAGATTCTTCAACAATTTCTTTTAACAATTTAATACTACTCTCTAACTTATGCTCCCAAGAAGTATCCAATGAATTTAAATTGTTCAATAAGCATTCAAATATAGACCATCAAGTACATTTACTTGTTATTACTAAAAGCCATTTCAGTTTTGAAGATGGAATCAAAATATTTTTGTGTCAAATGGTTACTAGAAATTCTGGTGGTATTCTGACAGTAATGCTGAAAGTTTGAAAACTTGCCACATCTGGTTTTTCAAAGTAAATGTTATCTTTGGTTGAAATTGCAATCCAATTTTCCAGTAGTTTATCAGTAAGGTTTAACTTAAAGCTCTCAATATCCTTTATCTCATCTTTTTCAAATCACTCCTGGAAATTTTTCTCATCTCTATGGTCTAAAGATTTTGATCTTCCTTCTGGAGATTTTCTTTTAGCAGGCAATTTTACAGTCATATTGTTTTTTTTTTTTTTTTTTTTTTTTTTTTTTTGTATGTAATTCATGTATAAGTTTACAGTTGCTCTGGAAATATAGACAGATAAGCTCCAGTTTTCAGAACAGGTTTTTCCTAGCAATAGAAAACACTGTTCCATCTAGTCAAGTAGTCTCATTGTTCCATTTGATGAATTGCTCCTCAAAATGTTTAATGTAGATAACTGAGGAGTTGGTTACTGTAAAATTTCTCTGTGAATCAGTTGTTCCCATTTTTTCCTTGCAGCAGAATCCTTTTGGAAAGCCGAATACATTAGTTTATTTTTCCCTTTATAATTAGATTTGCAACCAGGTATGCAACATGTACAAGGCATCTGTAAATAAAAATGCATATTTTAATATAATACAAATATGTTATGCAATACATCTGGTACATTTCTGTTAATAGTTAGTGTACAATTTTATTTGCCAAAATGTTTTATAGGAATTTATTGTATATTTATATCTCGATATTTTTAAATATCTGTGTTAAATAAATTGATAATAAAATTATGTTAATAATATATAATATTTAAATAAACACATTACAGAAGAATATCCTCAATGCTGCATCACAATATTTGATAGTCATACTTTCTTACATTAAGTATTTTTAAAAACCTACATAAAACTGAGTATAAACAAGTGATGAGAGTGATATTAAATTATAAAAAATATCGAAGCAGTGATAAATTTAGATTTATACTCTTGTAAGAAAAGTAATCCAATTTTGATAAATATTCAAAAGAATTCATTAAATTTCAGTTGTAGCTATTTTAAAAAATATGATTAAAATCAAATATTTCACAGTATACATCTTTTTCACGCCATATTTTTGAGATTATTTTTAAATTAATTTTTATTGATACCATATCTCTAACACATAAAAAAGTGCACACAGTATCTTGAATGAGTAATAGAAGAGTTACTTATTGACAGTCCTAAAGTTAGCAATGAAATAATAGATTAATATATGGACATTTCCAGCCTTTACTATAAATGCACAAAATACTTTAATAATTTGATTAATAAATTATAAAAGTTTGGTTTTTAAAATTTTCTATAAATTGCTACAAATTTTATATGTTAACTATTTAGTTAATATATAACTATTATTAAAATATAGTTATATAACATTTAAAAAGTTCCCTATTTGAAGAAAAAAGATGCTACTTCAATTATTTGGTTTCAGGAAAGGTATATTAATGTGTAAACAAAAAATTTATTGTATATAAGGTTTTATAATTATATAGTGTCAATTCATTTGGAAGTTGTTTAATAACTCTATATTGTTATATCAAATTTCTAATTAATTCCACCAATACGATGTTCAAAATACAAACTAACTGTATAAAAATAGATTATAATTAGTTACATATAAGAATAATGCAAATTTAAATTTTTCTAAATAAAAAATAAAATAGTAATTTTAACGTATGCAAAATCTGTAAGTGAAAATTATATTCTTTTACATATATCTTTAAGAACTTTTGGACAGATCTGTATATGGAATATGTATGTAGATATTTTTTTATCGAAAATAATACAATAATATGTAATATTGTAAAACACAATTTGGTAACTTACCTCTAAGTATTTCTATCAGCGAAGTCAAGTGTCACAAAAATGATCCTCCTATTTAAATAAAAAGACGCAAACACATAATTCTTTCAAACATGGTAGCTGAAGAGAAATCAAATATGACGATGGATGAAATGCTTAACTCCTGTCGTGTGATGTCACATGTGTAACTCAGAAGTGTATTCAGGCTTCCTTCTCTTTCTAGGACACTTTGGTACTACTCTGATAGACACAGCGGTCATAGCACCTGCATGTATAGGAAAGCCAGTCTCTGTAGATTTCTTAACCTTTCCCTTAGTTATCTACTCAACCTTACACCACCAGATCACAGAGACTAAAGTTAAGGTTGATCTGACAATTGCTGTATACATAAAACATCCTTTTTGTATGTAAGATCCTATTTTTACGAAGCATACATTTGCTTATCATGATTCACTTTTTTTACTTGATTAATTTTGTAATCACGTTTATTCTAAGTGAGCTTTTGGTCAAGAAATACCTCCAAATTTATCACTTCTGGGGCCATATTGATTTGAATGTTCAAATATTCTCAGACAAATCCAATTTTTGTGAGTAAAAGGTATAATGTGAGTAAAAGGTATAATTTTTGTGAGTAAAAGGTATATGATGAGCATTGCTATCTACTCTAAGAACTGACTTTTAGATCCCTCACTTTGCACCTATTGTTAACTTAAATTAATGCATTTTGCATCAGTGGACAAGTTATGTTATGTTCCTTAAGATGAGTATGTCACTGTTATCTGCATAGCTTTGAGTATAGTAGCTTTTATTATTCAAATGAGTAATAAGACTGTTTATTAGGTTCCAAAATAAAGGTGATGAAAAACCTCCTTGATTACAACGTTTGATAGTCTCTTATCAAACAATTCTCCAAAGATGTTCCTTTGTGTAATTCTATCTGAAAACAAGGCCAACCTAATAATATTAAATATGTTATTATTATTATTATTATTATTTTTATTATTATTTTTTGCATGGATTCAGTGATTTCTATTAACTTGATTAAATAATTGCTAAATAAATCTCTTGCACATTTAAAATGTATTCTGTTCATAATTTTTATAATCATCTTCCATTGTTGTCATCCCCATCATTTAAGGTTTCAACCTCTATTGTTTTACCCCTTTTTAAGTCTAGTTCCTTCAGAGATTGAATCTGTCTCTTCACAGAATTTCTTCCAAGAGTCTTGTTCACATTTTGTAATGTTTTCTTATAGTTTTATGGGCTTTTTTATATTTATCACATGTACCATTTGCTTTGCTTTTCTTAACATTTGCATTTTCAACAGAGAGAAAATTATTCAACGAAGAACAGTTTGGTTTTGCTGTCTTTTTACGATTTGCACAATTGTTATAGGAATCTAGAATTATTATTATCATTCAGGTATTCTGCTGTAACTTCTTAATCGTAGTTCTCTCTAACATGCTTCCCACCTAGTTCAGTTAGCAGAGTGAGTTTTTGCTGGAATTTGTTCCAGTGCCTCATAGGTTCTCTGAACTTACAATCCATCTTTAAGTTAAAGTCAATTTCAAAGTGATTCTTTTGACTGTTTGAATTTGACAGCCTACCATTGACCTTCTACTTTTTAACATTTTTTACTGATTAAAGCTATTCTGATAATGATATCAATCACTTTCAATTTGTTTGCAGTAATAAAAGTAGTTGAGTTTTTTATATTTAGAATACATATATTATGTTTTATCTTAAATTCTAAAAATACAGTTACTTCATTTGTTAGTTCTATACTTCCCCAGGCCGTATGATGAGCATTGCTATCTACTTGGAGAATAGTCTGCAATTTATTTTTTGCCCGGATCTTCGGTTTATGTAGAATAGGTTTAAACGGCATCTCTTCATGGGGAAGCTATGCCTAGCCAAAAATTATTTCTCTGTCAATTCCCTCGATGTTGAGCCTGACTTTCACATCAGTAAGAAGTCTTTGAATTTATAAAAAAAATTCAAAAAGTGCTAGACGTGTAAGATAGTTTGAGTAAATTCTATTTTATTGGGCTTTTTTTTTCCCCCCCAATCTTGTTAAGGTGATTTCAAAGTTTAAATCTGAACTAAATAAAAGGAAAATAAATCTTAAATGCTACTAAGTTTTAAAGGTATATGTGAAATGTGGGCTGGTCAGAAAGAAATATTTTTCATTTTATATATTAAGCATTTTTTGCCTTTTTAAGAAATACACTCATTATAAATATGTTAAAAAAATTGGTACATTTTAAAATATTATCAAAAACTAAATTTCACACTTCTAAATTAATATGATTTTTACAATCTTTTGCTGAAAGAAAAAAAGCATTTCTACTGTGTGTATTTAAAACTTAGAGCAATGATATTCAACATATATAAAGAGGACATAAGAAAACTAAAATCTTTAATTTTTTTCAAATTAACACATTACATTTATGAGATAAACTACTAAATTGAAATTAGTTACCAAATCTTATCTTTTAAATATTTTTATTTAAAAGATAAGACTGTAATTTCAAGTAAGAGCCACAATAAGCAAATTACTGTGGACTGTTTGCAGAAATAGTGACAATGATTGAGGAATACATTAGCTTTTTTATAACCAGTAATTTTTTAAATGTTTTTTGACTCAGATAAAAATAAAGATTCTAAAATATTTTTAAACTCAAAAATTTTCACATTTCCTGCATAGTATCTAATAAAAATTATTACTGAAATGAAAAAATAAAATATCTTCATTAATTCTTGGTACTATGATCCATCATTAAACATAAGAACTAAAAATTCTATGTTTGTTGACATTTCTAAGAAAAAAAATCACAGCAAAAAATTTTAATTAGAAAAGCAAATTTTAATTAGAGTATTTCTTAGAATAGAGAGAGTTTTTCTTTGGCCAACTACATATTCACTCTATCAAATGAAAATGATCATTAAATACTAAACAGGCATAAAATGGGGAAAATAATACTTAGAATTTCATAACAGAAATTTCACACCTTAAAAGTAAATATGTAAATAAAAATTTTGGATTAAAATGCAACATTGAAATACTTAAGTTATTCAGGAACTATAAATATACTTGTAAATAATTTAGGAAATTATTAACATTTTTAAAAAATTAATATACATCAATAAAAAACAGTAGCAAAATTTGGTGATATACTCGATTGCAGAAAATTCACTAAATTAAATAATTACAATGCAATTTCTTATATAAAATAAGCAACATTGCACTAAGAATCATTTTTATTTAAATTCATCTTTTGAAATATATAGTGAATTTGATGTATGTACAAGATTAAATATTAACAAATATTGACAGAGCAGTCCTAAAAAAATAAGCATTAATATTATTAGAAATCCTATTTCTTACTTATGTTCATGCCTTTTTTCCAAAAATATTTTTTAAACAATGTATGTTACTAACAATTTTTAATTCATTAAAAAAGTTTTGATCACAAAAATATTAGAAAACATTAATTCTGAAAAATATTATAAAAGTAATATTAAATTTTGACTATACCTCTCTGCTTCCCATTTTTTATTTACACATTATGAGAAAACAATAAAATGTTAAATTTTAATATTTGTTTTAAAAATAATATATCTCTTTTGCTGATTTCATTGTAACAACAATGAAATTTTGTTAAGTCATAAAAAAAGTTATTTATATTCTAGATGTTTGTTTTTTGCTTCACATTTTTATTTGGATTCCTTTAATTAATTGAAGGAATTTTTGATGTATTTAATTAAATGACATAATTTTTTTCGTTTCACAAAAAATAAATATATATGTAGAGCAGTTAGTCAAACTACAATTCTAGTATAAATCAAATCCAAAATCATAAACATCCCAATATTTAAAAAAATAAAGACTTAGTGAAAAAAGTGAAGATACATCAAAATCATTTTCATAAGTTAAAATAGTAATTTTTCATGAACGGAGGATATAAGTCCTAGCCGAATTGCAGAAGAATGAGAAATTAGAAACACATTCATCAAAGAAAATTTCCTGTTTTTTAAAGTGTCTATGAAGTACTTTCTGACACTAGAAAAAAAATTATTCTCTTAAATAAAATCCCCATTTATTAATAAATAGCACCTATCGCTTCAGGAATCGACAACTAAAATTAATTGAGTTTTACTTTTCTATTTTGTTAAGTAATGTCATTCTTAGTTGCAAGCCCAATGAGAACAGAAGATGGAAAACAAAAAATTATCAAACTATGTTATTAAACTATGCAGAGGTGCACAGACTTTCCACTTCAGATTTTATTTTAATTTGTCTGACAGTCACCTTATAATTTAGGGTTAAACAAGTCTATTTTTCGATATTTGAATAATAAAAATTAACATTAGCTTTTATCCCAAAACATTGCAGCATTCTACTAGTTGATGACACCCTCCTTAATCATCCAAAAATACAAAACAACGTTACATAAACATAACCCATGAATGAATATATATATATATATATTGGCACATATTCTTGTGCATATGATTACACTTTTTTTTTTTTTTTTTTTTTTTTTACAAAATGCTCTAAATTTCAATTTTTTCAATCAAAATGTTCAGAACACAAAATTCTAAGAGAAATGTACAAAAGAAAATTTAAATCCCAACTATGATGCAGTAATTTTGGTACAGATGCCATATAATCTAGCATGCTAAATTCTGAGTTTGGTGATTGTTTTTGGCAGATTTTCTTATTTACCAGGCCACTTGGTTTTTATTATGCCATAGAAATGGAGACCTGTTAGAATTATGCAGAAATTCTATTTTGGCAACCCTAGTATTCATGTTATTGGGAGATGTCACAATATGTCATCTTGGTAACATTTCTTCGTTGCTAAAAAAATTCAGAATTTGGCATGCTAGATTATATAGCAGCTGTGCTGTAATTTTGAGAATGGGACATGCTTAGTATAAAAAAAATTGTCTTGATTTGATAGCTTTCCAATGAGCTAAATTAGTGACTTCAATTTTCTGATAAATTAAACTGAAACATCTTTCTATTGGCAAAAGATGTTAGCTTATGGTATGAACATCTTTGAAAGATATACAATTTTATAAATCCTTTTTCACCCACATTTATTAAGCAGTATTTTTCTCTAAGGCAAACAAAATGCATATTTTGAAGAGGAATGTTAGTGAGCTGTCCTAAATTTGCAATTTCTTTTAGAAAGGAATTATGTAAAGATAATCTTCATGGGATCCAATCTTAAAAATTTTTACAGCCATCTTTTTTCAGGGAAACAAGCTTTTTTTTCTTCAAGTAAAGTCTTTGTTTTTCATTCTGTGTAACAGTGATGTCCTACAGTGTTTTATATCTAATATAATGCCATTTATATCAATCTCATTTCGTAAAAGAGGTTTTGTTTCCTCCATGTACAATATAGTACAAAATCTTTTAAGTTTTCACCAAAACTCTAACACTGGATATCTTTTCATTTTTGAATATTACTTAAAAGGTGTTTCCAGAATATTTGTAAGAGACTTATCTAAAAGTGTATGTAAAAGAACCTTCTCAGGACATTTGTTAACAATTCATCCCAATAGTTTTATTAACGGATGTCCTCGGAACATCCTAAATACTTCCTGAAATGACATCCTGGAAATGTCCAAAACACCTCACATGTCTGAGGATCAAATGTGGACATTCATAGGACAGTGTTTGCTACCTGGGTATAGTTGCTTTAATTTCAGCCACACTAATGACAATGGTCTGTTCTGATGGACCATACTTCAAAGGAAGGGAGAGCCACTAATTTGATGTCAGTCCACCATTCTATGTTTGAATTTTATTCTGTACCACTTTAGGGTTCATTGTACAACAGACCATAGGTAGATTTGCCATAATTTTGGTGTTTTTTACTTATTTCCTTGCCTTGCTCACCTATAATTACTGCTCCTGCCATAAGTTGATATTATTTGCAGCCTGTTCCAGACATTTAGTGCTCTCAAGATCTGCACAATTGATGATAAGAGCCCCATTTTTTTAATTACAAGGTAAGAAACTGGGAATATGACTCTTGTTATTATCAGTTTTATTAGTTATTTAGAGTTTCAAGTCAAAAGCTCTTTCATTGATAGGCACGTCTCTGTATGTCCATCCAGAAGCTCAGCCGTGAAAGCCTCCTTGTAGGCTCCACCTTCAGGCCTGTCTTTCCCAGCAGTCTTTGAGACCATACAATGCTTTATTGACTTGAATTATTCTTCCTCAACTTTTCCCTTGTATTTTTTTAACGCAAGTACCCTAGGCAAGTTTTAACTCCTGGGTGAGCTTTCTTTTTTGTACTGGAGATATCTTTATCTAATCTAGAGAGGCAGTCTTATTATTTATAATTTGCTCTCTTCTAGGCATGAATGAACTAGATATCATTTCTGCTTATTGTACCAAAGGACCCATTTTTATTCCTTCAGTTGATTTGCTGTGGGTTTACTGAAATTGGGAAGACAGGTTTACGTTAGAGATTTTATCCGCATGAACAGTGGCTTTAGTTTTTTGCATTTTATCTTCCATAAAACTAGGAATGTTGTTCTCAGGAAGTAAGAAGTTCCCCCTAGTATTGCACCTGTTAATCCTAATGCAAGATAAGTCTTGCAGTTCAACAGGCATACTATAGGCTTTGTTAAGGCACTATAACAATCTCATTCACCTTAGACTTGGAGTGCATAACTGCAAGGTTACGAAAGTTGGTTGGCAACTCCACATGAAGTTGTCCTTTTAAAGAAAAAAAAAACGTTCAGCCAATCTACCATGGGCTGATGTGCCTGGTTGCCAAATAAGGCTCAAGAAATAAATTTTAGTAACTTTTATTAAATTTTTTTCAATGAGTATTTTTGTTCGTAATAACTTTTCTTATCATGAACACAATTCTTTAGTACATCTTTATTCAGATATCAAAAACTTTATCAAAATATTTATGCATATTATTTCTGAAATGTATATACTTCAAACTTAGTTACAAAATTTAATTTATTTACATGTAAAAATAAGTTTAAAGTTTAATTAAATATTACTAATTTTCTTTTTAAATTATGTTACTTTTAATTATATTTTTTGAGTAATTTAATTCTGATCTTTTTAGAATTCTACTGATGGGAATATAAGACATGGGGAGGAATTGTCTTCAGTTGAAGTTCATATTATTGCAAATTCAGTGATCAACAATGCAACTGCAGAGTGTTTATTATACCTTAAAGGCCTTAAAGATGTCTTAGTACGTTTGTTACCAGAACTACCCAAATTGTTACTAACTCGCTATATATTTGACACGTAAGTATTTGCACAGTTTTAATTATTTTTAGAATTTATGTATTTCACTGAACTGTATGTGCTTTAATGAACTGATATTTAAGTGTTCTGCAGAAATAAATTATTAGGTGCTGTTTTACATTTTGAGTTTTATTGCAGTTAATCAAATTATCAATTAAGGTCAATAAAATGTTGCATATTAAATATATGTTTCTCCTATGTGACATAGGATTGTAATTTTACAATTATCATTTCAAATACCAGAAACATAATTTAATAGTGTTAAAATGTTTGAGATAATTTATTTCTGTATGGGCTGATGTAATGTTGTCTTGCATTATCATTCAAAATATTGGTTTATTTTAAAATATTTCAAAGCAAATACTTATTAGAATTAAAGTATGGTATTTTCTGCTGTCCGTGATGAAATAATGTGGATAAAAGAAAATATCAAGTATTTAAATTAAAGATAAAGCATTTGATTAAAGATATGTTAATCACTTTTCTCCCAAATCACATGTGTATAAAATAGTTGTCGAGCAACAAAAAATCTAAATTTAAATTAAAAAGAAATTGTCTTTTGAAAATTGTACATTTTTAATTAGAAATAATCCACTAATTTTACAGTATACATTTAAATTATTAAAATAATAACTAAAAAAATATCAATTTTGGAAAAAATTTAGCTTTGAGTCTCATTCTCTAAAGTTTATATGTTTTCAATTTCAGTTTTTTCTAAAATTATGTATTTATTAAAAATCCATATTTGATTTGGTCTGGCCAGAAAGGTCATTTTGAGAATTATTTTCTAATTTTCAGATCAGTATGCATTAATGTTCTCTTTTCTTTTTTAAGTAATTTAAAATAAGAAATTTAACTTTTTACATTACCTGATCAATTCTTTTTAATGCAGAGAAACAATATTTTCTGACTTTTCTTTGCATTAGCTAGAGTTTCTGTTTTCAAGAAATTGTTATTAATAGGATTTTCTTATTGTAAAACATTAAACACGAACAATAGCAAATTTCAATACATAAAAAATAAAACTTTAAAATCTGGATAAAATATTAAAATAGAAATTAACACACAAGTGTATATAAACACAAAATACATTAAAAAAAATGTGAACAAAATCATTCTATAACAGCTATGTGTAGTCATAAAGTTGACACTACACATGTTATTGAATACAATAAGGGAAAAAGGCACACTCACAAATTTTCTACAATCTTGTTTAGAGGTATAGGAAGAACATGAAAAGGTAAATGCAACCTCATAATTCCTTGTAAATGGCAAAACAATATTGTTTGGAAATGATGACAGACATTAATTATGCCATTTATTCTCCTCAAATTGCTATATCTCATAAATTCTTGTTTTTCTTAGATATAAAATTATCTATAATGCTTATCCATTTAAAAGTGTGTTTTCTAAATCACTCTGTTCAAAATAGCACATTAGTCTTGTAATGCATTGTCTTAGTTTGCTCCTACCATGCTCAATCAGATTAGTTGGAAAATTCTTGCCTCATGCATATATAGAAATTTTATTGAAAATCAGCTATATGATGTCTGCTGTTGTGCATTGAAAGGAAGTAATCTCAAACAGCTACAGCCTAAGGTATATATAGCATAAAAACACATTAACTTAGAAGCATATTTTTGAATCTTCGAATGTCCTTTCAGAATTATAAGCATTCTATACATCTACTTGTGTTAATTCTAGCTTATACCTTCAAATTAGATCTCCAATGCTTGTGTAAAGTAAGTATTTTCCAATGAATATAAAGTTGAGTGTCTTTTTTCCTTACTAAAGCATGTTTTAGGAATTGGAATGTTGCAGTAAACTGCATTTGAATCCAATCACTTTACATTTAATTTCAATATTCAGCATCTCACATTTATCCACTCCATGTTATGAGTTAAACAGAATTCACATCATTGGCATATATTTATGAATACTCTCTTAATGAAGTTTTATTTTGAATTATTTGATTTGAGGTACTTCTTAATTGGTTGTCAAAAGCCAAACTGTTTACCACTCACTAAGTAACTTTTCCGGTATGTTCATCAAGTTAACAATATGCATTTGCAACTGTTTGCTTTAATACAGCATGAATATCCTTGTCAAAGTGTTATTTTTGCTCATAGTAAAAGCTAAATAATTTTTTGGGCTTATTAAATCATGAACTTTAATTTGCAGATGAAGCTATCATTCTATTTTTTTGGTACATTTTATATGGTTAATGTTTAATTTAATGCTAGTCATTTGTCTAGGTTTTTATATAATTTTTTAGAACTGTTTTTTTTTTTTGTGCAGTGTATTATTACATGCTTTTTCCCCCTTTGTGAAAGCTTCCTGAGCCACCTATCATTTATTTTACAAAACATATTGCATTTCTTTTAAAGCTTTATTGTAGATCATTCTGGTGGAGAATATTTTAATGAAACTATCCAGAACAGCATATAATATACACAAAGAAATTCAAAACTTTTTAACACATAATCTGTGGATTATATGCAAGAAAACACAGTAAAAATACTTATTTTAAGGAAATCATGACATTAGGAACTGAATTATAAAACCTAAATCTTTTTTTGACTAAATTTTTTTTAGATATAAATAATTGCCTATATTAAAAAAGTTAAATTGTCGTTCAAATTTAATCAAAGTTTTTCAAAGATTGGACAAGAAATTTTTTTTATTGTATATTGAATTAATTATTTTTCTATCTTTCATTTTAGCAAGCATAAAAGTCTTGTTCTTGTGCGTCATGGAAAAGTTGTAGGTGGAGTTTGCTTTCGAATGTTTCCTGAACAAAATTTTTCAGAAATAATCTTGCTAGGAGTTTCGCAAATCAAGGTAATTATTTTTATAATACTCCTTTTTTCATTCCCATTTTTATTTTTCCTTTTATGTTTTTCTTTGGTTGTATTGAAAATAATATAAATTTCTAACATTTTATTGGCAAGTATTGTATATTTTAATCAAAACTGGTGTTCTAGTTAAAAATGAAAAACTGATTATTAAAAGATTAATGCTCTCTCTTTATGTTCTTCAGCTCATGTTTAAATTTCCTCGTAGTTGATGCTTGTGATTATTCAAAATCCACTTTTAAACCATTGGTTCCAAACATTAGCTCTTTTATCCAGAAAGTGTCTACTTACAAGAAATAATTCAACAACTAAGTTGAAAAATATATTAACATGAGATATAAATATTTCTGTGTAATAATATCAAGTACAGTAATTTGAATATATGAATTCTCTAATTTCTTTTAAATGAACTATTTTATGAAATGTTTTACTACATCCATGATTTATATTGCTAAAATTAATTAGATTAGTACTCACACATAACATATTAAACATTATCTACTGAGATGATGTACTTTTGTACAAGACAGTATCTTAAAGTAATGTTCAAGTAGGTGAAACAATTATGAGTATTGTATTAAAATTATATATATAATATATATATATATATATATATATATATATATATATATATATATATATATATATATATATATATATATTTAGAATATTTAATAATGAAACCTGAAGATACTTTTATTTTAAGTTTTAATTTTAGATGAAAGTTTCATATTTTAGATGATGATTCCCTGTAAGGCTTCAAAATGATGGATATGAAAGTATTGTGCATTATTACCTTCAATTGAAGGACCCTTATAATTTTCTAATGAAACTGTTTCTTCAACTTTTTTAAAATTGTCCATTTTGCACTCATTTTAGTGGATGTATCTAGTTGAAATAATTTAGTAGAAATGTTTTTAATAATCCTGTAAAATTAATTCATTGTATGCATTATTTTATATAGTATCATACCCATATTTACACACTACTGTATGTAAATTATAAATTACTATTGCATTTCAAATAGTATATTTTCTGCCATTTTGATCTTAATCTTTTTGTTTCAATTGCTTGTATGTATAATTGCTAACCTATTGTATATAGTGAACAAAAATTATATGATCAAGAGATATAAATGATATAAATATCGCCTCCCTGGTGAAAGTGACCCACTAATAGTAAAACATCCAAAGTATCTGAGATTTTTAAAAAGCTTTAATAATTTATGAAGAGGTGCCATGATACACAGTAGTGAAGTCTAATATAAAAAGTCAATCATTAATCAAATGGAAATTCTTATATCAAGCACCATTGTGGTGTTGAAAAAATTAATATTTAAATACTTTTGTGTGTTTTATTTTTGTAACTTATAGCTTTACTTTTTAATCAAGTTTTTAAAATGTAGTAGAAATATATATTTTATAATTTTTTTGTCCTTATTGCATGGAATTTTTATTTATTTTTCAAAAGAAAATATTAATTTAGAAAATTTTTCTTTTAATTTTTCTTACTCCTTATTAGAAATGTGACATGAATTATATGTGGTATTTAAAATAAAGTTTATTTAATTCTTTTTCACAATTTTAAAATATGTTTTTTTAAAATCTTTATATTACTTATTATTGAAAGTTCATATTGGTTTCTAATATTTGCAAACTTTTTACTGTTGATGATGTTTAGTTATTCAGTAATTGTAAAAAAGCTTTGAAGTATTATTTTCTGTATTATTTAAATTTATTTTTAAAGAATATCTACTTTTTTGTCACATTTTTTAAAAATATGTTAACATACCTATTACTTTTAATTAAAAAAAAGATTAAAGATTAAATTAAAGATTTGTATTAAAGAAAACCACTACCAACGAAAATTGAGGCCATGCAAAACCTACCCAAACCCACTTCATCCACCAGCTGGCGCAAGTTTCTATGGATGATCAATTTTTATCACCGCCTCATCCAAAATTACGAATATTGTTAATTTTTAATTATTTTCAAATATCGACACCTGTTTCCGAGAATCATCCCAAAATAATACTATATTAAAATTTTAAATACGAATTGAAAATATCCATTCTTATTTACATAGACAGACCTAACCACCCAGCCGACCGAAGGCTGGCTAGTTAGCGATCCTGACTCCTGAGCTGTGGGTCCCGGTTCGGGCATGGATGTTACTATCTCTCTGTGTTTCTCTGTCCTTTCTTGTGTGTTGATGTATGAATGTGGCCCGCCCTATAAACGGGTCTGTGGTGGTATGACGCGGGTAATGCTATTCGCCTACGTGACTTGGTTCACAGGTGCCCACTGAGTAACGACAAATGAGTAGCAGTTTCCGGCCTTGTTGTGGCGAATGGTTAGTCACCCAAGTGCCCGCCGTTATTAAAAAAAAAAAACATTTGTTTCTAAATGAAGCAAATCCTTGGTGTGAAATGCATGATGAATCATTTACTGTTTTTCATATTTTAAAATCATGCCCTGTTATTAACCCTGATCGATTTAACTTTTTTTAACATTGATATTTTAATTTTGCTTGATTTGATGAAAGAGCCACCTTACAGAAACTTTTTCCCTTCTTCAATTTGTCATAATTCTTTAGTGATCACTTTTCACAATTTATTTAATTTTTTAAAAATCTATATAATATATACTTTCATCAATTTTTCATTTTTTCAATCTATATACTAATTTTTGTATTTTATATATTTAACATTGTTTGCTTCGATAAAAAGGAGTTTTCATTAAATCTAAATTTTTGCTTAGCTTGTTCTTTTATATTTTGTTCCACATAAATCCAATCAACCAAGCAATCTTAATAAAGCATAAGATTAAAATTGAAAATGTTGTAATCAAAAAGTTGAATTGATATTGATTTAAAATGCTAAACTCAGTCTTCTATCTGATGGTAAATACTTTAGCATTATATCTTGACAATTTTTTTTAGTTTAATATTTTGTACAGGATTATTTGCTTAATAATCATGTTTCATATATTATCCATTAAGCATTTGTCGCAAATGTAATTACATTTGCTTTAAATAACATGTAAATGTATTCTATAGCAAATGCTCATCATAAAGTAACTGTGCAATATACTTTATTTAAGAATATATAAATTTTCGACATAGATTTTGTAAATAACCACTCTAAATTGTCATGGCCTTATTTTCCTATTATGTAAATGATTTTGTGAAATCTCCAATTTGAATTAAATTTGTTTTCATATATTTTGTAACAATTATCTGGGTAACTTAGTCTCTAATTAATCTAATGGAAAATTTTATGTCTGCTTATTTTGTCTAATATACTTGTATTTCATTTTTAACTTTAGGGTATAAGTGGTTTTATGATCAATCATTTAAAAGATTATCATTTGAAGCATAACATACATTACTTCCTTTCATATGTTAATGATGAAACTGTTCCTTTTTTCAAAACACAAGTAAGTTCTAAGCAAACTGTTGTAAGAATCTTTTTAAACATTGTATTGCTTCACTTTGAAAACATTTCTGTATACCCTAATTTAAATTTGGTAAACTTTTAACATTTGAAAATTATAATTATTTTCTTCATTACTTAATAATGTAAACTTTAAGAATTTGTATCATTATTTTTCTGAAAATTCTGAGTTTCAACAATTTTCCTGTAGATAGATATATTTATTTACAATATCTAGAAATGTTATATTAATGCAAATACTAGAACTTAAATATGATTGTTATTCTTTATTCTAAGATATTAGTGTTGAAATATTTTCCTGTCTATAAAATCCATGGATGTGTTAAAATGTTTAAATTTTCATTGAGCATATTATAGGCCACTGCAGATAATCTAATTAAAAAGTATTCTTCATTAGAAAATCTTACCATAAAGTTTGGGAGAATTGCCATTTGTTTTATAAAATAAGTAACAGATTGTGATTAAAGCTTCCATGACTTTGCTTACTTGTTTCGTCTATAATTAGTTTTGTCCAGTTATATTAAAAAACAAACTTATTTATTCCGAAATATATTATACTTGTCTAATGTCATTTCCACATTTTAATATGATCTGAGCTGTTTTGTTATGAAAAAAAAATTCAAGTTCATATATCATTTTGTGGAAGCGAATGCACCCAAATTACACCATTGATTTTAAACTAAATAAAGAAGGCAAATATAGTGACAAACATGTTAATGTAAGCTCTCAGTTTATGGCACTTAACAATGAATTGGGTCCAATTAGGATCTAATCAGAGGTTTTTTGTGATAAGTGTTTGATTCCGAACAATATTGTATTGCTATCATACTGTCATTTTTATTTTATGTGACCACGTTATCAACAGTTTATTTTTGCACTTTCTTGCTGAAAAAATGGCTCCTGATTATTCAATGCTTTTTCTTTTGATAAAAAAGGCCTTATGTAAAATATTCCAGTAATTAATAATAATTCTAGTAATTGTAAAATATACAGTTAAATACATGGAAATGAGAATAAAAACTGGAATAAAATAGAGAAATTAGACTACAAAATAATCTAGCTTCTTATAAGACAATTCATATTATGCAAAATATAAATAAGATATTAAAGCTGAAAAGATGGAGGAATAATTTATTTTACTTTTTTAAATGTTATATGCTGTTGATTATAATATAATTGAATTGCACAATTCATAACTTTACTTTGATATTACTTTCTTAATAACTTTTCAATGTTGATTTGTAACAATTATTTGTTAAATTTAACTCAATTACCATATTTTAGGGATTTACTACTGAAATAACTTTGGATAGAAAAATCTTTACGAAATATCTGAAAGAATTTTCTAGGGTAACTTTGATGGAATGCCGATTAATGCCAGGTGTTAGATATACTGCATTACAAGATGTTACAAAAATACAACTAAACGTAAGTTATAATTTTATATAATTGTATAGTTTGATATTTAAGTATATTAATAGTGGTTTCATAATTTGGTAATAATGTATTTGCACTTTGATGTTAATAATCCCCTGTAAGATATTCATTTAATAATTCAATGTCAAATAAATGTTTCTAAAAGTGATTGTCATTTTATTGAATTATATTTCATGTGCATATAATATGAAATAAAAAAAATAGTTTCATAAAAAAGTATTTAACACCAGAGTTCTAAATTAAACAAACTAATAAATTTTTAACAAATCTTAATTATTAATAGTATAATGCCATAATTTTTAACACTAGAACTGCAACAGTTTTGGTATACCTAAAACTGCAGACTGGGTCAAATTGACTGCATTTAATAAAAAACTGTGTTGTTATACTATAAAAGTATAGTAATTATTTGCAAATGACATTTGTTCATTTTTATCATAAAATTGTTACAATAAGAGAAAAAAAAATTAGATATTACTAACTATTTTGTACTTTCATAACTCTTGGGGTGCAGATCTTAAAGCATTACTTTGACTGTATCATTCAGTTATTCTATCTCAAATTTACTATGGTAGCATAAATTATAGATCAGCCAGGTCATCAGTATTACACAAATTAGACCCTGTACATCACTCAACTTTATGAATCTGTTCTAGAGCATTCCAGACTTCTCCTGTTCAGACCCTTTATGTGGTTTACAACCAATTACCTCTTGATCTGAGATGTAACCAACTGTCTAAATTATTATTTAAAAATGATATCAGCATCGCAACACCCTTCGATATCCATAATTGTTTATTCCTCTCTAAGAAGGTTATATAATATATGGCCACATAACATACTACCATTTTATGACCATACAAACTCACTACTTTTTTCATCTGAGATTCATCCCTGATTTATAAATCAAAATTTCAGATGCTCTAAAATTTCCTCCTTGGAATATCCTTATTGTCAATATAATCAAACCCTTTGCTGGAGACAGTAAATCTGCTGCATCACCCCTTATTTTGCAACAGATGGTTTCACACATTCATTCTCATTAATCCTCCTACGGATCAAAATACATTTGTCATGTTGTTTGTGGTATTGTTGTTGAAAATACAGTTTGCAGCTATTAATTGCACGCATCATATTCTGTGTATACAGGCAAAGCTGTTGCTATTTTCTGTACTCTAGAAATATAGGGGGTATTAACAGATTTTTAGAACGATTTCGATTAAGAATTTTAAAACAGTAAATGTTTTAGAACAAAAATGTTTTTCAACATCTTATTATTCGAAATGAGAAACATCTTCTGCTACTTTTAAATTTATTCTTCTTTCAAAATTTCCCATGTAAATAAGCTGTGGATTGAAGGATATGTTTTTGCACTTTCCGAAGAGAAATATTCTTATTCCAGGATTCAAAAACGTTGTGAAATGCATGGTATAAAATTTCTAAGGGCAGAATAAGCAACATTATTAATCGGACAGGTAAAAATCGTCAATCATTACTTCTACATGGAAAGAAGACTCCAAACGAATATCCGAAAAAGCTACGTACTGTTTCTAAAGTAAAATCGCTGGTAACAAAAGAGAATAGGCCAACACAGAAATCAATTGCAAAGTCTTTAGATACATCTGTAGCAACAATAAATAAAATAATAAATCAAGATTTACAACTTAAAAGAGCTAAAAAGCATAATGTTCACCAGATTTTGCCGAGGCATGTGGCTCAAACTGTATGTATGAAAACCATTTAGCAGGAGATAAATGGAAATACATTGTGACCCTTGATGAAGCATGGGTTTTCCCAAATGAGTGCAACAAAAAAAGGTCTATTTACTATAGAAAACGAAGAGAAAAAATGTACAAACCTGGTTCTGTCAATGTAAAGAAAGTTTCAGTAAGGGGTTTATGATAGTCGCAGGTTTCTCCTACAATGGGAAATTAAAAATAAAAAGAGTAGAAAAAATGTTAAAATCAACTCAAAATCAACTCATCGTACTATCAGAAGAAGATTTTACGCCCAATATTTATGGAAGAAATTCCACTTCTTTATCCCGACGACTTTCAAAGAGTGAAACTTTATCAAGACAAAGCTACAAGTCATACTTCGAAAACTACCACTGCATTCCTTGAAAAAATGAAGACTATTACAGGCATTGAATATATACCTTTTCAAGATATTCCTTTGAAGTCCCCTGACGTTTCAACTATGGACTATTGTGCCTTTGGTCTGTTAAAAAGAGCTCTTTCTAAACGCAATCCCACTACGATATATGGACTCTGGAAAGTAGTGGAAAAGGAATGGAAAGCAATATCCCTAGAAATTTTACGAAAAGCTCTTCTATCATGGAAATCACGATTCAGACTTATAGTCCAGAAAAAAGGGTATCAGATCGAACATTTAAAAAATAGTCTTTAAATTTTAAACATTAATTAAACGGCCCCGAAATCGTTCTAAAAATGTGTTAATACCCTCTGTATTACAATCCAACTCTCATCAAAAAATAGCATCCATACAGATAGCACGAGTGTGGTCATGGAATTAGACCATTTTAATAATAAATAACATCCAATTATTTTGGAAATATTGCATTTTTAAAATATAATGAAGAATAAAGGATTTGACATCTTGTTTTGTTGGGTTCTAAGCCATTGTTGGGAATGAACTTGTAGATAATTCTGCTAAAATGCCTCTGCATTTTACATAAAGCATTAAAATTTTCTGGCTCTAAACAAATTGTCAAAGATTTGATTTCTTCCCACTGACAAAAAATTTGGGATTTGCAGATAAACAACAAATTATATAATATATCCTCTCAAGTTCTTCCATTCTCAGTTGCTCCCAAACGAAGAGCTGATGTGAACCTCACACGCCTTCGCATTAGACATACAAGATTTCTTCTTCTTAGAATTGGGTTTGTATGTCATTGGGCACCTCTGCTTTTATCAGCATTTTGTACCATTAACTCCAAACCCAATGTTTCCTAGTTCCAGTTACTCGGGTCACACACTTTATTAATAAAGTCCGGTAACCCTTTAATGGAGTCTAGGTGTAACTTACTTGTATGGATAATACCTAAAGAAGTTAATTTTTTATTTATTACATTACATATATTCAGACTTGTATGCTTGATTTTTGTGATCCGGTTGTAAGTCTTTGTCGATAATAGGACAAATAGCACAATGACAGATGTACAACCACAGAAGATAACAAAGAAAACACCCAGGGCCACGGTGGGAATCAAACCCACAATCCTACGCTCTCAAGCAATTAGCGGAGTGATGCCTTTGACCACTCAGCCACGGAGGGCCCTAAAGAAGTTAATCTAGGGAGGGCAAGAGCCTCGCATTCGTAAATGATATGCTTGGCCGTTTCCTCTTGCATATGATATTTCCTGCAGATAGGGTCTTGCTGAAACAGTCCCATTTTATGGAGGTGTTTTCTGAAATAGTAGTGCCCAGTTATGAAGCCTACGATTAAATGTATCTTCTGCCTAGAGCATCTAAGATTTTAAGTGGCAATCCTCGCTGATGATCCAAAGATCATACTTTTAGGGTGGATTTGACCAGGAGTGTTGAGCCAAGCTTCATACATCTTCTATTTTTCCCATCTAAGAACATCGATTTTTGCGGTCTTCCAATTGATCCCACAAAAAGGTTCTGCACCAATGGTAACTAAAGATGATCTTTGTTTAGCAAGCTCATCAGCCCTTTCATTACCTTCGATACCTTTGTACCCTGGCACCCATACAAGGATCACCTTGTTTCTAGTTGCCAGTTCTGTAAGAAGATTTCTACATTCCAAAATCATTTAGATTTGATTTCGAAAGAATTAAGCTCTTTAAAAGCGGCTTGACTGTCACTAAAAATGAGAATCCGCTTACCTTGTTAGCCCTTCCTCATATTTAGTCGCAGACAGTGGATAATGGCCAATACTTCTGCCTGGAAGACCGTAGCGTATTGCCCAAGGCTTACAGACAGGCTGGTTCTTGGTGACACGCTACATACTCCTAGTCCTGAGAGGCTGTTTTTCAGTGATCCATCTGTGTATCAGATTAGTTCTCCTGTTTTAGTTTCAAACATGTTGTTGTCCCATTCGTCTCTAGTTAGAAAAACTATTTCAAATGTCCTATCAAACATGTATGATTTTTCCATGATGTCCGAGGGCATTAGGAAAGTAGAATCTTGAAGTTTCCTGGTAATACCCCTGTGCCTTTTGGCCACAGGTTGGTCGTACCGTTGGTTTTGTAGCATCATTCTGTATGCAGTCATTCTAGCAGTGCTGCAGATGAAGATGTCTAAGGGAGTCAGATCCAACATAACTTCCAATGCTCTGGTTGGCACAGTTGACATTGCTCCTGTGATGCAAAGACAGGCAAGTCTTTGTAGACCTCCTAGCCTGTCAGTCACAGTCTTCTGTTCCACCTTACGCCACCAGACCACACAGGGATATGTGAGAATGGGCCTGACAATAGCTGCATACATCCATAACATCAGTTTTGGATGTAAACCCCAGTTTTTACCAAGCATTCGCCTGCAAATCATAATGCTTTTCTTTGATCGGTTAATTTTATCATCAATGGGCTTATTCCAGGTGAGTTTCTGGTCTAAAAAAATGCTCAGATACTTCACCTCTGAAGCCACATTAATTTCAACATCAAAAAGTCTTGGTATGAAAAACCCCTTCCGTTTCTTTTTGCGTGTAAAAGGTACAAGGTAGGTTTTCCGAGGATTAACCATCAGGTCCCTATCCATGCACCATTGACCTACATAACTTAGAGCATCCTGCATGAGATGACAAGTTATGTTGAAATCTTTACCAAGGATTAAGATGGCAATGTCATCAGCATAACCTTGCATATAGTAGCCCTTATCCTTTAGATTTTTTATAAGGCTATTTACAACTAGGCTCCAAAGTAATGGTGAGAGAACACCTCCTTGAGGACACAACCTCTAGTAGTCTTTTTTTCAAATGACTCACCGAAGATGCTCATGTGTATACATCTATCCAAAATCAAGGCTTCAATCCAAGTACATAGGGTCTGATTAATCCCTGTCTCTCTAAATGCATTGAGGATGGATAAATGGGAAGTGTTATCAAAGGCATCTTAGATGTGGAGGAAAGTTGCTAAGGGAATTTCTTTTTGATCCAGAGTGGTTTCAATCTTAGAAACTAGCTGATGTAAAGCAGTTTCAGTAGATTTGCCAGGTTGATTGGCAAATTGAAGAGCATGCAAGGGACTGTTACTATCCAAGTAATCTCTAATATGCCGATCAATGATTTTCTCCATAATTTTAAGAAAGAATGAAGAAAGACTGATTCTGTAAGACTTGGCCTGGTCATAGGTGTCCTTGCCAGGTTTAGGAATGAAAACAATCCTAGTCTTTTGCCATGTCTTTGGTATGTAATCCAGTGCTAAGCGAGCTCTGTAAATTCTAGTTAGCACATGTATGATAACCTCCTCTGCCTTCTGGATCATGATGGGCATAATTCCATCAGGCCCTGGGCTTTTTAGAGGTTTAAAGGCTGAGAATGCCCATTTAACATTGTTGTAGTTAATGATATTTTTAGCGATATTCCATTGATCGCTATTGACTCTTTGCAAAGAGCCAATGCTGTGCTTCCCTTTACTACTATAAATATCTCTAGCTCCTGGAAAGTGGGTTTTGGTCATAATTTCCATAACCTCTTTCTCGGAAACAGCAAAATTACCCTCCTCGTTTTTTAAGGTGCCAACCAAAATAGGTTCATCCCTTTTAAGGAGTTTTTGGAGTCTAGCTTTCACCCGCTTCTTTTCATGGCACCAGAAAGTTTCCTTTTAAGCTTGATTCTGGTCAGAGAGTCAGTCATGCTAGCAACAGCTTCCTGACTCTCACCAAAAGATGGTTTGGTGGCCATTTCTACATCCCGTGAAGGATTCATTGCTGCCCCTTCACTAGATTGCCTCTAAGTTCCCTTGTCTTTTTCAGCAAGGTCTACTTCAGAGGCTTCACTTGCAAATGCAGAAAGGTTAGTTGTTTCTTGTGTCTTTTCAGCCATAAGATAACAATTAATAAGCTCAGGTAATAGAACAGTCCACCCAGCATGGCCTGAATTACTGGGCAAGGCAAAAAAGCTCTAGAAGTTCGCCAGGCAACTAGAGGCTCTGTTAAGACACCATTACTATGGTGCCAAATAGTCCTAAGCATGCGTCGCGTAACACCAGGGTTTACGGGAGCTGGTTCACAGCCTCTGATTCTATATTCAAGGCTATCCTGTCATTTCTACAGGACGTTTGGCGATCTACCATCTGCTGACGCGCCTGGTAGCTGCTCAGGCCCCAGGTATACGAGATTTACAAAAGCACTTATTTTTGTCTCAGAGTGCCCTGATTTGTGACATATGTAATGTGTCATATACAGTATATCAAATTTCAATTGTCTGTCCCAATTTCAATGATTTACGCATAGTGGGTTTTTTTTTTTATACCACAAATTTAATTTTATCAGATTTGATTGGGCTTAAACTACATAGAAATTTGTTCACATTTTTATATGCAATTGATTTCTTGGATTCTATTTAAGATTTTTATCCATCCTTTACGTTAGCTTTTCTTAACTTTTTAATACATTCCATCGTATGCATTTGATTAGTCTTTTAACACAGAATTTTTAGTTTGAAATTTTGTACAGTGCATAAATGTCCAATATTGGATCATAATACTTAACATGCATACTGTTACATATGAAAAGGTCAATAGCTTTTCTGTTTAGTAATAAAAGTTGAGTCATTACCTTTATTAATGAAAGGTAGATTTTAACACAAAATGTATGCTTAAAGATCTTGGCTACCATTGTTGCAATTGCTACTTCTCCACATGGCATAAGCGCTGAGCTGGCAGCCAAATAGTTAGTGCTCTTGGCTTCTGTTCAACAGTTCGTGGGTTCAAATCCCACCTTGGGCATGAATGTTTTTAGTGGTTCGGAATGCACTTTAAACCGCATGTCCCCATCCTATTAGCCCTCCTGTGCAAAATAATGCTCCTTTATAAAAGAAATGGTTCGGAGACCGTTGAGCGACAAACAAACAAACCATATGGTATGAGCATTTGCATCGCATTCATGTTGAGTTTTTTACTCAAACTACTGTAATCTAAAAGACTAACAATTTGTGTACTGGATGTGTCTTTTTTTTAAGGAAATTATGAAGACAAAGTAGATTTCATCTTTGATTCCTTCCAATAAACGAGATAAAAATTTCAGTATAAGGCTATTATGTAATTAAGTGAAATATAAGCTCTAAGTTTATTGGATAACAAACAAGATACTTTCCTGTATATATATATATATATATATATATATATATATATATATATATATATATATATCTTAATGCTTTTTTGTTTTTCAGTCTATTTTCAAATTCTGATTGGAGTAAATCCATATTCAAAAGAAACTAAATCAATATTTTTTCTTAATGCATCTAAGAACAGATTAGTGCAGTCTTTTCTACTGCATTTTAGTTTTCATGTGGTCATTGAAATTGAAATACATTATTGAGATTCCTCTAGTTAAAAATGCCAGGAGTGTCTCTATTGTTGCATGAGGTGAAGGAGAAAGGGAAATAAAAAACAGTTATCTGTGTTACAAATCAGTAAGGTTTGTAGTGAAATAAGACTTTCATTGTTTTAATTTTAATTATTTAATAAATTTAAATTCAATAACTAAATCCTCTTTAATTATTTTAATGAAGACATATTAAAGAGCAAAGTGCTTTAACTATAATTTTCAGCATTTCTGAACAAATACACGAGTTATTAATGTGTAGATTATTAGAATGATATTGGTTATAGTGAAGATGGTAAAATTGCTGACTTAGTGATAAAACACAGCTTGAGCTAAAACTAAGGTGATTCAAGAAGAAATTCCAATTTATTTTTTATATGGTAAAACTTTAAATAGTCCTTTTATTTTAAATGGAAAATGTTTTATTACATTGATGCTGTAATCTAATTATTTGTTTTATATTATAATAATCTTTCTCTCTCACAGAGAGAGGGATAGATCAGTGGAATGTAATCAGCACTCTTAAATAGGCAGAGAATCTTTCTTAGTTTCTATGTACACACTTGTTATATAGCAAAATTTTAACTTAACAGTTATAATTGTTGTATTACTTAAGTGTAGGTAAAATATTGTCATGATATTTTTATTCAGATATATTATGAAAAATTATGAATTTATAAATTGCTATTTCATGTTTAATATTGTTCTTTTTCAGATTATAAAAGAAATGGTTCGGAGACGCTTACATAAATTAAACCAGAAATTGTTGGAAGAAGCTCATCTGAAAAATTTGAAAGAGGCTAACAAAGTTGGTTAGTTAAATATATGACATTTATTATAAATGTATCTTCATTATTATAAAACTGCTTTATTGCAACTTGCTACATGAAAAATATCTCAATGTGTATTTGAATAATCATAACAATTTTGCATATAGTATGCATCATAAATTTACAAGTAACATGTCTGCACAAACATGTACATGTAAAGACAAGCTTTTTTAAAGAGGTGAAATTTTTGCCAATAAAAATCCTGAGTTGTTTAATTTTAAAAAATTTCACCAATAATTTCCATTTTCCTCATAAATAAATTTTTCTGAATTTGGTAGCAAATGTCCACAATAAATTTCTTTGGAATTTGACATTTTAGTTATGTTATGGATAAGAAAAAAGCAAGTCTGATTTAAATCAGCTGGTTTACATTTAAATTACATAAATTTGTTAAAGAATAAGATTACCCCCATCTACTTTTAAGTTTATAATTTTTCTTAATGGCCTAACACAACAATAGGGTAAAGCAGCCCCATACTGAATTAACCAAGCATCTATATCCATTAAAATTTTACATTGATTTTCCGAAATGCGCTGTTCACTTGTGGGTAAGACATATTAATCAGTCCTATTTTTAAAAAAAGTTGGAACTAGCTACTTTTTTGATTTTCTGAGAAATCACATATATCCATTATCCTCTTTAAGAAAAATAAATAAAATTTACTGTAGCCTAAAAATTTTTTTGAGAAATTTCACCCCCACATCATGCTTGCACTTAAAAATTCAGAATGAAATTTTATATTTTTCATACCATGTCTGTAAAAATGCAAAGATGAAAATTTATAGTTTAATTCTTTATTATACACTGCTGGCCATCCAAATTGTAACATCAAGAAAAACAAGAGATATCACTACGAATTTTTTTTCTTTGTTTGTCGATAACATGTTGACCAGGTATCAAATTATTAAATTTATACACTTCCATGAAGTGTTGTTCCTGCCAAAATCAGTTGCCAGAGTAGTAGCCATTATTGGAGATCACCGCTGCCACACGCCTCGGCATTGATTCAAAGTGACTTTGGATGTGTTCTTGGGGTACAGAAGACAAAGAAGCTTTTATACATTGCCAAAGTTGATCTGGTGTGACGGCCGGGGATGTAATCTGAGTCAATCATTGAACAACCATGGACCACATATTTTCTATCTGCAAAAGGTATGAAGAACTAGCAAATCTAGGAGGGGATTAGAAGGATTATCACAATTATAATTTCAATAAACTATTGCTTGTGTGATTCCATATATCCTACTATCTTTTTGAGATAATATAACTTTTGATTCCTAATCACATGAAAATACCTCCATATGCTCTGAATTATTAATTATTTAGAAGTAGGAAACATTATTCATATCTTACATCGATAAAATCATCAATTAATTAGTAAAATATAACCAAAAAGCTATACACTAAAAGAAAAAATTGAAAGAAAAATAAAAAATATATAAAAGAAAAAATAATAAAAAAGGAGGTTTTGAACCAACCAGAATAGAAAACATAATAGACTGTCAGCTGTGATTTACTAAACTATCACCACCTATACTAATAATTTGTTAGTTAAAATAGAAAAGTAGGGCAAACGGAATAAATTAATGAAACTATATTGCAATATGTATGTATATATATATATTTATATATATATACATACACACTGCTGGCCACAATAAGTACAATACCCTGAAGGAAGCTTGCAAATAACATTAAATTTACAACATGCATTAGCAGAGGTGGGGTATGAAAATGATTATAATTTCAGTGAAGATGCACATCACACATGCTTGTGGCACCACTTCAAAACAATATTTAAGGCTTGGAGATTTCAACAATTTCAACTTTTGATTGTGTCCGAGTTTGACAGAGGAAGAGTTGTGGCTTATCTTTCAGGAAAATCGGCAATCGTGTTGGATGAAACAAAAAACTGTAATGCGGACATGTGATCGTTGGATGCAGAAGAGTTTGATGGATCAACCTGTTTGATCACATCCACCTTGGTGCACGAATTCACGTGAGGGCTGGCAAATTGTGCATGTGGCAGTTTTTGAATGCTCAGCCATATCACGAACCATAGCACGGCACATTCAGTCTGAAACGCATCATCCAGTGTATGCATATCATTTGACGCCATTTACAGCAGTGTGGTCTGTCCACAAGATGTCCAATGCTTTGTCTACCCTCAACGCAGAACAACTGATGTCTCTGCCACCAATGGTGCAAAGAAAGATGTGGATTGTCGAATAGAATGAAATTGTCTTTATTGACGATTCACATTTCTATCTGCAACACCACAATAGTCATATTCGAGTTTGGAAACATTGGAGAGAGAATGCTAAACTGCTGCGTTATGCACCACCACTCTGGTTCTGCACTGGGTATTATGGTATAGGTAGGTATTGAATATCACTCTCGCACTCCTCTAGTACGCATTGCAGGTACTTCAAACAGATAGCAATTTCTGAGGTGTTGGAGCCAGTTGTCCTTCCTTATCTTCTAGGCTTGCCACAGCCATATTTCAACATGATAATACATGATGTGCCACGCATTGTCCAAGTGTTTTTCATCAATCACCAGATTGAATTGCTTCAATGGCTAGCTCTTTCTCCTGATCTTTCGCCGATTGAAAACATGTGGTCCATGGTTACTAAACGATTGACGCAGATTAAATCCCCAGCTGCCACACACCAGATCAACTTTGGCAATGTGTGGAAGCTTCTTTGTCTTCTGTACCCCAAGAACACATCCAAAGTCTCTTTGAATCAATACCGAGGCATGTGGCGGTGATCTCAAACAGTGGCGGCTACTCTAAATACTGATTTTGGCACGAACCACACTTCCAAAAGTCTATAAATTTAATCATTTGATACTTGGTCAACATGTTATCGAAAAAATACATTTTGTTGTCATCTCTCATCTTTCTTTGTGTTGCAATTTGAGTGGCCAGCAGTGTTTTTGGAAATTCATATATTTCAAGATCTAAAAAGGCGTGAAAGAAAAAAGTATCTTCTAACAGAAAAGTGCCTAAATTATTGGATAGCGGAAGTGTGATGGACCCTAAATTTGAAAATAAAATCAAGATTGCATGGGTCTGTTCAATTACTGTGAGAATATAGGATGCTGGGAAGCAAAATGTTTTATGAAACAGGGAAAAGAAAAAGAGAATTACATTTTTCAGGAAATTTATGCAGTTAAGTTGATGATATAGAATATTCTGAACATAGTGTCTTTTTAAATGTATAACAAAATTTTTTAAAGTTCAGAGTTCTTGGTCAATTCTACAACACCTCATTTCTTATCAATAGGGAATGGTTAAAAACTTGAAATCTGTGCGAACTTCAAATGTTCTAGTTGAAAACTATGTGTATCAGAAATGTAGGTGCAAATGATATACTTGTAATTTATTGAAATACTAGAAGTGAACTATATTTTACTTTAAATATTCTATATGAAACAAAAATATGTGAAATTTAGTACCTGATGCAAATCTAGATGCATCAATCTTTAAAATTTTTTATCTAAAAATAAGATGATAGTATGTAAACTCAATTGATACTTTATAACTGTACCTAGAGTAGGTAAATATGCCTTGAAAACGTACACAAAATTTCAAGTTCCTTGTTTCTATAGTTTAAGTTTCGAACTGTTTCATCATATATTTTGTCACATAAATGTGCTTCTAATTGTTCAAATGAATGATAATAGGGAATTTCTGTATAACATAAAGTTTATCATAATTTAACAATTAACGTTTCAGAAGAAATTTACATGGACTTGTGTGGAAACCTGCTCCCATTATTTCTTTAGAAGGTAGAAAATATTTCTTATCTATTGTGTGTGTTGATGATTATTCTAGAAAAGTTGAAGATTATTCCTTAAAGAATGAAGAGGAAGTATTTGATTGTTTCAAACAATTTATGATTAAATCAGAAATACAACGTTATATAAAGGTGAATTAGAACTGCTAATGGGCGAAAAAATTTCATATAGTTACTAAATGACTTACCGTTAGGTTGGAACTCACATCAGCATATTCATCTGAGCAAAATTTTGTTGGTGAGAGGTTTAATGCCATTATAATAGATGTTGCGGAAACTCTTCAAGCCTATGTTCATCTAAAACATTGCACTAAATACAAACTTACAGCCGAAAAACACCCTATGCACTTTGATATGAATCTTTTAAAATATTTAGTTGTTTGGCTTTTGTTTGTATCCCTAAAGTTCTTTGAAATAAGTAAGATTCAAGAGCTTCTTTTATTAGACATAAATGTTTTCATTGATCTAGTCTGACTCTGTCAGATCAGATCAGAAATGAAATTGGTAACAACAGTCAAAAGCAGATGTTGGTATAATGATGGGATATTCAATTCAGAGAAATTGGTACTGATTTTGAATAGTGAAAAAAGATGTGGTGTTAGAAACCATACGCACATAAAGTTTGATGAAAATAAAAAATATGTTTGGTAAAAATAGGCATCTAACTGTGAAACAAAGACTTATATCTGAAACCAAATTAAAATTTAATGTGTGATCAAGATGAAACTGAAGTTTCTTTTAAAATATGGTGGTTAAAACTCCAATTAAATTAGATATATCAGTAAAAACTAAAACCTTGAAAATTAAAGATACAAGTGATGTAAGATACAAATAGTAATTAATGCAAAAAGTTACTAATAGTAATTAATGATTATGTTCTCTAAATGATGTAAAAAGATATTTTGTTGGGTAGAAAGGTTGTTATAATGATATTTTGTTTGAACCAGATAAATAAAATTTGTAATTTAGTAATATTGAAACTTGTATAAATTCTAATACAAAAAAAAAGGAAAATTTATATACCTAATAAGTTCATGTTAACTTAGGATATTTTAAATTTCTGGGATCAATAAAGCTAAAGTGATGAAATACCTAAATTTTTATTTCGAACTCTGTTATCACCAGACCTACTAAACTGGGATAAGGCTATGAATAAAGAAATGAAAATCATAAAAAATGCGATGTATAGAAATGTTTAGATCCACCTCCAAAATCAAAACTATTAGGTAGTAGAGATGGGTGTATTCGATTAAATGAGATGATTAAAATGAAGTTAAGAAATAAGTGTTTTAGTCAAAGGGCTGGTATAGATTTTGACTTATTTTCACCAGTTAATTTCACATGTTAAACTTTTATTCATATTATTTGTATCATTTATAAGCTGGTATCACACTCAAATTGATGTTAAGGCTGCATATATATTCACATGAAATTTGAAAATTCTGTTTTCATGTAGTAACCGTTTGAGTTTATAGTAAAAGGAAATGAAGGAAAATTGTGCTTGCTTAAAAAGGATATAGTAGTCTTCATCAAAGTTGCTATGAATGAAATTAGGATCTAAGTAATATTTTGAAAAGTTTAAACTTTAAAATGGTGTAACTGTGTATATAAGTTAAGTAATGTTGTTTTAGTTGTATATGTTGGTGATATTATTGTATTTAGAAACACTCCCCCAGTAATAAAAGAAAGATGCAGAAGTCTAGTACTAAAAGTTTCTCTACTACTATTGACATTGTTTGCTTACATTTTCTCTTATATTTTTCTTATCTTATTTCTTTTTAAAATGTGCTGGCTAAAATGCTTATTTTACAGCTTAGAAAATAATCCATGGTATTAATTCATTTCTTTCATTTTTAGAAGAGGAAAAACAATCAGATATAAAATGGTAAGTTACTTATTTCTCATATAACATTTTTATTGCAAAATTTTCTTTTATGTTAGTATGATTTGAATACTAAAATTATTGATTATTTATTGATAAAAATTGCTTAAAAAAATTTGTCATATTATTAATACATTAGAATTAAGTGTTTAGATTTTTCTAATATTTTCTCATTTTTCGATTGAATCATTATAAAAGTAATGAACCTTCACTGTGTAAAGTGTTTATCTTCTCTAAATGCAATATGTTCAATTGAGTGAATTGTGACAAATTTGTGTATATAATGAAAATTTAGCTATGATATTTATTTCCAGATTGTCAGTTATTAATTTATCAAATTATCTTTAAAATAAAACTATTCCTATAAATGAATTTACTGAGTAAATTAAACGTTTCTTGCCAGTCATTGCTGTTTTTCCTTGTAAACTGTTTTAGCTTATATTCTGAATATTTAAAGTTTAGATAAAAAATAAAACACTATGATACATTATCCATCTATTAAACTTTAAAAAATATATAAAATGCTTTTTGTGTAAGAGTTTTCAGAAAACATTTAACTAAATCAAAATTCAGCAAAATAAGTAAATAAAAAAATTCTGAATGAAAATTTTTCACTTTTTAAAATAGATAAAATTATGATAACCCCATATGTTACTTATTTAAATTAATGTAATATTGGCATCAAAATCTAATTGCATAATTTCTGAGAAGAAAATGTGACAAAATAGATTAAAATAACAAATCAAAATGAATGTCATAAAATCAAGATAAGACAAAAATTTGAAATTAGTTGTTCTAGTCAGAATAAATGAAGTAGCACTATGCCCTATACAGAAAATGTTAACTCGAAAGAAGCTAAGATGCCTGTAACACTTGTTTACTTTTATCTGAACTATACAGCAGGCTGTTTCCAATGGTTAAATATAGATAAACGTGTGTGTTATCAAAATACCTGTGGATGAAAATGACAATATTGAATACACATAAAAATCATTAAAATACAATAATAACTACCAGTTTCTTTATAAATAGAAGTGTATATATTATGGTAACATGTGGTAGCTTTATTGAAGTTTTGTAAGTCATAGGTTTTCAAAGATGTCAAATTGTAGAAGCCCATCCAACTGAAGCAAGTGTGCATGGAATATCTACATTTTAGGCGTTTTTAGGTGTATAGTGTCTAAAGTTAACACATTTTTGCAAAACAAATTCTGCAAAAAAATAGTGGATAGAAAGAGGAGCACAATAAAAGAGACAGGTATGGAGATAGATTGTAATGTCGGAAAAGCCAACAACCCCAACAAAAGTGACTGCATTGCTTAATCAGCTTCTGATTTCTTTGATATCAATGATTATAGTTAGAATGCACCTTCAAAAGCAGAAAATTATGGCAGAGTAGCAATTCTCAAACCATTTATCACAGATTTTAATACCAAAAATTGTCTGCCATGGTGTCATTCACATAACCTGGTCGATTCAAAAATGGAAGAAAGTAATTTGGTCTGATGAATAGTCTTTTACACTTTTCCCTACAATAGGATAGATACACATTTGGAAGATACCTGTACAAGTATATAATTGTGATTGTCTCCTTCCAACTCTCAAACATGGAGATATAGCTGTCATGTTATGGACAGTCCTATTGTGATTTTCTGTTGAACCAATCGTGACCTTTAAAATAAGAATCATTGGGGAAAAGTATAAAGAAATTTTAGCTGAACAGTGAATTTTAGTTAAAGTGATTAATTTAAAAGTACCCATTTCTTGTCTGTTATTCACATCTATGATATATAGCAACTTTCAAAATCATTATATATTTCATGTGCTGGTATAATTTTTTCACTTTGTTAATGTGAAAACTTCTTTTTTAAACTTAAATTTGCATGTTCATCATTCATTATTATTAATCTGATTCTTTGTATAACATTTGACTGAATAGCTTACTTTCAATTTTTTCATTTATTTTATTTTTGAAAAAGATATTTCATGGTATTTATAAGCAATAATCAAATTCATTTGCATTGACCAATTCTTTGGCTTTAATGAAAGTCATTTAACTAAATTGTCAATTCTGTAGTGCATCGGGATACATTTAAGCTTTTTTTGCTTCACAGAAGCTACAGTATCCTTACTGCTTCTTTCAGCTAGGCAACCACTTCACACATGTTAATCGTAACAAGTGAAGTGATTTAAAAATTTGATAACCACGTTTAATTTAAATAGGTCTTTGGCCACTTAAGTCTCCCTGTTATGTTTTCTACAGACTTATCTCAATGTTGGGGCTTTCAACTGAAGTCCTGCAATTATCAAGAGAGTAAAATAAATAATAACCAAAGAAATGTTGTCAATAACAGAATAATGAAGGTGTCAAAAAATTCAGTTGGACGTGTTCATGTTGGCATTCAAAATGGTAGCAATTACTTTCAGTATATTTGCTCTAAGATGATAATGTAAAAGATTTTATTTAAACTGTTTTTCTGGAGTACAGTTTTCACTGAATTAAGTTACATAGAGTTGTGATGGTGGAATAGTGTTTAAAAACTTTTCCTAAATTTAAACAAGATTTGACTAATAAAAAAAATCAACAGACACTCTTTTAAGCCAGGGGAAAACTTGGGCGAACAAGTGATGTCAGAAAACGTCACAAAATTGGCGTTCTGAGAGAACTTCTAAGTTTTCCAGAAAGCTAGAAATGTCTGACTGGGCTAGGGTGATAAAGCAAATTATTTACCTTTTTCTTTATTTTTTTTCTCCGTTCGAAATAATGTTTGCGATTTGCTTTTATCAATATTTTCATGAAGATTAATTCCTAAAAAATCTTCACAAAGGTCATTAAATTAATTTTTGAATTTTAAATATTACCTTTTTATATTAAATTATGTATTAAAGATGATAAAATAAAGAAAATTTATTTTAAATAAAGAAAATAATGAAATTTATATTTTTATTTTCTTTATTTAAAATAAATTTTATTAAAATAATAAAATTTATCTGAGATAGGTTATTATTTGTATTAATTCTAAGCATAGATTTTATTTTTATGAGAAGGAAATGGGTTGAAATTGAAAGCATTGATTTTTGTGTTTAATGTATATAACTCAAACAGTAATTTTGCTGTTTATTTTATGTTGCTGAGGTTACTTAAGTGTAATAGAGTGTTAATTTAAAAAATTCAATTATAAATTTTTAAAAAATTTTAGAATTAAAGTAATATTTGTTTACAATTCATGTATATATTGCTGAGTCAAATTAAGTTTAAATATAAAGAAAGATACAATAATGTAAACATTTTTTGATTGAGGATTAAGGTTTTAGAAAGCATTTATTAAAGTCAGCATGTGTAACTATCATTTACTTTTGTATATAGCTAAAAGTATCGGATATATATAAAGAAATTTTGCCAAAACTAAATCATTGCAGGATTAGTTTAGATTTTTAAACATTCTGGAATGCATAATTATAGTTTTAGTTTTTTATAAAATAATTTAAATGAAAAATATTTGAATACTATTTTAATTGTGTTGATAATTGTCTTGCCATTTTTTTTAGATTTATAGTTATTAAAAAAATTATCTCAAATATTTATTTTAATAGTAGAATTATATTATATTCAAAACAATGATGTAATTCAATGAGTTTGATTAAATTTAGATTATGAAATATACACTAGTTTTGTTGAATAATGATAATTTTCATTATTTTAAATTATAAATAAACTAGTATGTATATCAGATGTCTCGATAAATTTTAATTGTTATAATTTCACAAAACTGATATTGCCCATCAGTCAAAATGTGTTTAAATAATTCAATATGCTGTAAATAATTTCATTGGTTCAATTGAACAATGACATCACATTATCATATGACAAGAAGCCATGTTGAAAGCCATGTTACACTCAGTGATGAAATGTCATTGCCTCATATCAACTTAAAGAGGAAACCATTAAGGTAAATCCGCAAATATGTGAGATTGATTCCAACAGAGAAATCACAAATTACATGATTGAGGACAGGTCACTTTGGTGGCATGAAAATAAATGTGCAAAACAAGGACATGTGAAATATAGAAGTTGCCCTGACAAAGAACACTCTCTAAGCCGTATTTTCAATCGCCCAGCAATACTAGCATCTCTCCAGAAGATCAGAGAGTACCCATTTGAAGGCGATTTTTACATAGAATATATAGTCAAGCTGGTTAAAGCTGTCATTGGCAGTCATGATCCATTTTACATCCTGGACACAACAACCAATTAATCAACCCAACTTTGTGTACATATCTATATTATTGTTATCACTCTTAAATAAAAACTAATTATATATTTATTTATTTGTTATACATTAGTCAGACTTACTTATTTTTATGAACAATCTAAATACGTTGATCTAATGAAACAATACAATTCTGAATGTTTCATAAATATTTTAATTCATATGCAAAGCTTATGAATAAAAAAATTGAATCATCACATTTCAAATCGATCAATAGAATTAACTGTTCTTTATTTTACTTATTTTAATAATAATATATATGGGAAAATATTGGGGCTCCCACAAAACAGTGTATTTAATATCTATTAAAACATAGGAAAAGCCAACACCAAATAATTATAGAAAAATGAAGGAGGTATATACAAGTTACGCTTTATGAGCAAAAATTGACTATAAAGCAACAGCAAATTAAACTGGTTTTTCAAATTAGTCTTTTACTCCACAATTGTCATTGATTTTTAATGAGTTTCATGTTTATTTTATGAATCATGTCTTAAATACTATAGATCAAAAAAATTATCTTGTATTTATGTTAAAGTAAAATTTGGTTAAATTTCTATCTTTTACAAATTTTAAAACCAACAAAGGATTGAATTTAATTATAATTTATATGAAATAACTCTCCTGCTATTGGTCTCATATTATACTGTTATTATTATTATAAGAACTTAATTTTGCTATGATTAACTCTTTAAGGAATCCATTATCTTAAAAATTTATGATTGGTTAAATATTTTTTTAATTTATGATTAAAATTTGAAAAAGAGTTTCAATTAACTTGGCTTTCTTTGGCAGTGAATGACCACCAGCATTCCATTGCAGTATATTCAACTCCTCTTTCCGATCACGTCTAGTATATACGCAAGATTGCATTCCGAATTTTTAAACCACTCTGCCACAAAAAACAAGTACTAGAATGAGGCAGGTTTAGAGGCAGTACCAGATAAGCCTCATGATTTTTTTAGTCCTCTTTCATATCATAGCAAGTCATGGCTCTGTGGGTGAACACTTATATCACCTATGGATCTATGAAAATCCTGATTGTCCATTGTGTGGTTCTAAAAAACCCATGAACCATAACTATATCCATTGCTGTAGTGTGAGAACTTCTGGGGAAATGACTTGGTCTTTCTTTAACTTGTATATCCTTTTGATGTTTGTTTTTTATTCTTCTTGGTTGTATTTATTTGCTTTCCTAGCCATTATAAATAAAAAAAAATATGTATGAAAAAAGAAAACTGGAGTTAAACGACTATCTTGGAAAATGTATATTCAAAAATATTCTTGTGAGTACTCAAAATGTAGAATTTTTAAATATTCATAATTAGGTTTGCTATATTTGTGAAATGATAACTGTGACACCAGAATGCCCCCTTCATCATCATGGGTATTCAAGGGTACAGCCCTTGGAGGGTTTTTAGGGGATAATTTTAGGGGTTTTTAGGGGCCCTAGTGTGCAAAAAATGACCGTTGAGCGACAAACAAACCAAACCAAACCACCCACTTTACTAATAAAGTCCGATAACCCTTTAATGGAGTCTAGGTGTAACTCTCTAGTATGGATGAAGCCTAAAGAAGTTAATTTAGGGAGGGCAAGAGCCTCACATTCGTAAATGACATGCTCTGCCGTTTCCTCTTGCATATGACATTTCCAGCAGATAAGGTCTTGCTGAAACAGTCCCATCTGGTCAGAAATGCTAGGAATAGCTTCCTGACTTTTACCAGAAGAAGATGGTTTAGAGGTAATTTCTACCTCAAGTGAAGGATTCATTGCTGCCCCTTTACAAGATTGCCTCTGAGTTCCCTTGACTTTTTCTGCAAGGTCTACTTTAGAGGCCAGCAAGGTCTTTGCAAATGCAGAAAGGTTTGTTACTTCTTGTGTCTTTTCAGCCACAAGATAACAATTAAAAAGCTCAGGTAATATAAGTCTACCCAGCATTGCCTGAGTTACTGGGCAAGGCAAATTACTCTAGAAGTTCACCAAGCAACTAGAGGCTCCGTTAAGACACCAATACCGCGGTGCCAATTAGCCCTAGGCACGGATCGCATAATACTAGGGTTTACGGGAGCTGGTTCGCGGCCTCTGATTCTATATTCAAGGCTATCCTGTCATTCCTACAGGACATTCGGCTATCCACCACTTGCCGACGCGCCTGGTGACTGTGCTCAAGCCCCAGGAAGGTACACGTACCCCCTGGTTCCTGGCTATTACAGACTTGCTCATCTAAAGTCATGTGTATGTTCTCTACTCTTCTATATTTTTCTTACAGTATAGGAACAAATGATTAAGTAATTATTTTAAATAATCCTTCACAGTTAATTATTTTTATATTTTTTGATCATCTATAAAATCAAATTTAATTTTTACTGGGATGTGCATGTACCTGGCAAGCATATGCATAATGTATGCTTTTAAAAATAGTATCACATGATTAAAGCTTTAACTTAATAACAACAGAGTTCAAACTTGGAATTTCAACTTCACTACTTGAAAATCATGAATTACCCTGGAATTTTTACTTACCCTGATGTATATATTTATTTTTTAGTAAATATTATAGTTTTTGTTTTAATATTTTAACATTTTCAAAGAAATTGTCCAGCAAAAAAATTAAGTACTAGCTCTTAATGTTACCGCTAAATGGCTGCACGTTTGATATTTCTGATCTTATTTATAATTGTTGACTAAAATTTAGATTCAGTTCAGCTCCAATATCTTCATGATGATCCAGTTCAGTTACAAGTAATAATTGGGGAGTTTAATGCTGGAAACATAACTTAATATTAGTATTTGTCGTTCTTTGAATAAGTATTTTTATTTGAAAAGAGGTTTTATGTACATTGGAAATAATCTGTAACTTAACAGATAGGAATCCAATGAAGATGTTTAAAAACTCTAAAACTATCCTGTATTTTATACAATGTAAAATTTAGTAATATAAAGAATATTGATTATTTAAATAAAGTTTTTTTGTTATAGCATAAATGAAAAATATTTGCATTATTTACAATTATTTATTCAATTATTTAATTGAAAAATGCTGAATATATGTGATTACATGCATATTTGGTTAAGAATTATTTGTAAAATAAAAAATAATTAACATGAATGTCTAGATCTAGAAAACTCTTGGAATTTGATTTTTGGAAATCTGTACAAATCTTGTAAAAATGTGGAAAAATGCTCTTTGATGAAGTATTTCAATTTATATTCAGAAGATAATATAATCAAATGTGATTTAAATAACACATATTTTTTTTTAAAAAATGATAGAAGCTGCAACAATTGATTACTTCACCTCTAGATGGAAATAGATGTAGCTGATTTCTTTAATATTTCTCAATTACTGTCTAAAAAGACAGTATTCTATTGATTTGTGGTCAAAGGATGGTGTATTTAATTTCAATGAATCTGATAATAAATTTGCTTACATAATAATTTATAAGTTTTTATAAAATATTTTTTAAAATTCTGTTTCATGATTTAAGATGTATCAAAAATACAAATTAAGTTAATATAAAAAATAATAAATGTTTTGACATTAATTTCTGTATTTGTTTTATTAATATTTTGGAAAATGAACTCATAATAAAATTATGTTTTTAAGCAGAAATAAAAATTCAAACCTTAAAAATAAAATTCTCTTTTACTTCAGCCCAATGCCTATTTCTGGACATTCAGAAACATCTGAGAAGTAAGGACACATTCGTTTTTATTATTTTATAATTCTTGACTTTTAAGTATTCATTGTGTAATGAAATTATTTGTATTTCATTTGTTAATATAAAGATTTTTTAGGTAGTTGAGAAATTTTTCAAAATTGACACAGATAAATTATGTAAATAGTAAAGAGAAAATTTCAAGAAAATAAAATTGTTAAGTAATTTAAATATTCATAAAAAGTAACTCATCTTCAGGGTGCCCAATATAATCTTATTTTGTTATGATTAACTCAATTAATGATTTCATATTATATTCAAAATTATGACAAATATATATATATATATATATATATATATATATATATATATATATATATATATATATATATATATATTGCTCTATTACGAAATTCTATCAGCTAATCAAAGTTATAACTTGCAGTAAATGTGGAAGAGAAAATTTAATTTGAAAAACTTTCAAAAATGAAAATGATTTCCTTTTCCTTGTTCAAATAGTTTTGAATAACACATATTCCATAAAAATAAAATTAGTTGTGATGTTTTACTATTTCATCTACAAATGGAAAATAATGAATAGCTGATTTCTTTAATATTTCTTAATGTGTGTCTGACTTAAGAATAATGGTAATCTACCACTTTGGCAAAAGTGGAATAAAATATTTCAGTGTAATGAATCTCACAATTACATTGTGTAAAATGTGTATCAAATTTTATCGTTTTTTTTTTTTTTTTTTTTTTTTTTTTTTTTTTAGAAATTGGTCTGGTAATTATAATATGTCGAAAATTCAATTGTAGTTAGTTGTAAAAGACTAAAATACTTGGCATAAATATTTATATATTTATGTAACTGCCTCATTAATCTTCAAATTCCTCAATTAGTAAACTAAAATGGCTTCAAAAATTTTTTTGCTTGTTTTGAAACCTAAGTTGTTAGAGAAACCGATTTCAGATGGAATCACAAAAGTTTCTTTAATGAATTTCAATTGAATTGCAGTTACTTTCTATTTATTACATAGTATGTAAAAGCAAAATGCATAAAAGTTAAGGAAATTATGCACCAAAAAAATATATCACCATCATTTAAATTCTGTGGCTATCAAAATCACTTCCAAAATCTGGTAAATCATCAGGAATGTATACTGCCAATCTTTTTTTTTTTTTTTTTTTTTGCTACTTTTTTTACTACTTTAATACTTTTTTGAAGCCATTTTTTTATTATAAAAAAGCAGCAAATATAGGGAAGTTAGAACAATAAATACTTTTTCATAATTTGCCTGGAATTGTATATTAATAATACAATTCTCAAGAATAAAATGTTTTTTAAGTTATAACTATGGTTTTGAAGACAGGAACACTGTAAATAAATTCTTGTTTTGTAAAATTTTCATTTAAAAGTAGTCTTGTGGGTACTTAATGTGTTCTTTATATTTTATACATTCACATAAATAATTTTGAATGAAAATTTAATTATTATATAATCTTAGATTAATCAAAGATAAAGTAATAAGTTTTAACTTGCTCTATGTATAGGAGCAAATATTAAGTGTGACAAAAATATTGAAACTTTTTCTGTTTAAACAATGAAAGTAAATCCATGTCCAACATAGTTTTTAATATATATACTGCATAAAAATGTTCTTGCAGTGTTTGACTATGTTGTGAATGTAAATTAATAGCATTTGTTATTATTTCTCAGTGACTGGCTAGAAAAAACAGTATTCTATTGATTTTTCTAAAAAGCGATATATTTCAGCACACTGAATCTGATAAAATGTGCATCAGGGGTGTTTGTGCTCCGGGGAAACCCCGAAATTCCGGGGATTTTGAACTTCGATACCCGGAAATTCCGGGGATCGTCGTTCAAAAGGAAATAGGAATTATTTTGATCTGGGTAATTTTGTTTGCTTTGAAAGCAGAAAATAATTACGTCATTCAATACTTCATAATTGTAATTTTTCATCTCCCCCCCCCCTCTTCTCGAAACTCAAAAATGTCGGTAGTAAGTCCGTAAAAGTTTCCGGAGATTTTTTGGGGTCCCACAAACACCCCTGGTGCATGCAAATTTATCAGATATTCAAGGAATTTTTTTTTAGAAATTGTGGTGCAGCTTGCATAATGAATAAAAAATTAAAACTAAGTATTTTAGAATAACCATATATGCTTGATATAAATTTCTGAAACTTCCCTATTAAATTCATCATGAACAGAAACCTGAGAGAGATGTAAAGGATAGTTTACCTGTTACTAAATATAATATAAATTTTAAAAATGTTTATTACAGTAGAGAACATATGTTGAAATTGTTTTGTTAGGTAAAACGGAAATTAATATCTTTAAAATATAATTCTCTTTCATTTCAGTCCTATGCCTGTTTCTGGACCTTCAAAAACACCTGAAAAGTAAGGACAACTTCATGTTTATTATTTTAAGATTTATGTCATTTGTGTGTGTATTCAGTGTACATGGAATTTTTTAAATTTCTTTTTGTGGGAGCAAAATATTAATGAGTGTTAGAGAATTTTTAATATTTGATACCTTTAAAGTATTTTAGCAAGGAAGTAAAATGTAGAAGAAATAAAAATTGTAATTATTTAAATTTATATTCATAAAAGATAATTTATGAGTAAATTCTAATATAATCTTATTTTGTTATTAATTCATATACTGATTCCCTTAATTTTTTTTAAAATGTATTTTTTTAAACCACAGTACTTAAAAAGGAAGTGTCTTTAAAATTATAATTAAATTTTTGACTAAATGATGATTGCTGTTATTGTTTTATGTAATTGTTGTTGTGTGTATTGATTAACAAATTTATTTCCAAATTTCAGTTATATTTAATCAGCTCTTTTACTGGGAACTCTTGGAAACTACGAAAAATATAGTATACTTTTTTATTTCTGTTTTGTGTGTTTATACGTTAGAGAATATTATAAATTTCTTTTAAGATTTTTAATGAATAGGCTAACAGTAATATTAGTATATAATGTTCTCATCCCATAATCAAGGTTTATAACAAGATATTAATCACGAAACAGAAAATGCATAATTTTCAAGTAGTATGGTTTAATTTTTCTGTAAAATAATAATTATCAAATTAATCTAAAAATATGATAACAAAATATTGACAAGTACTTCAATTTCTTAACTGTAATTGGGTAACAGTTTCATTTATTATTAATAAGAAATTGGGCTTTATATAATATATAAATAAATATATTTCAATATATACTAAATGACCCCAAAGTTCATTAAACTTTAAAACTGTATTAAAAAAAGTAAGCAATTATTACAGATGTTTAATTTATGAGAGAGGGGTCACCAAGAAGTATGATATTTTTTAGAAGTATCCTGCAAAGTTTGAATTCTCCATATCTTTATTAGACCATTCGTTTTAAAGATTCAGATCCAAAATTGGACTGGAAAATGTGCACAGTGACTTGTGAGGATTATCTGATTCTTTAGCACTATGAAGTCATCAATATTAAATCAGAAGCATATCCATAATCAGCTTTATGTAATGTGGTGGTCTGTTACACTCTGCCAATCCAATGAAACTGTTCCTTTTGGAGTTCTTTGGTCAAGACATGATCAGTCAATGTTGCAGAATTTTATTGCCTTTACAATCATATGACTTCAAATCAGCTGGTTTCTGGTGATGGTTTATTTGAAAGCACTTATGTATTATTTTTGCCTGTCAACATAGCTGTAGTTTTTCAGTGGTCAGTTTTTATTTGGGGATTTCATTTGAGATTGAAATGTGTATATTGATAATTAAAAAACCAATGATTTGCCTGTTTTATCTATTTTACTGTTAAAATTATTGTTTTACAAATGAAAGAAACGTCTGAAAATTTCCATCTGGTCCTTTATATACTTTAATAATAGAAAAAGCTTATAATGTTTATGAAATCTGATAAATTTTACTTAACCAATTAATGAGTGAAATTGGAAAAAAAATTATTTTTATTTTTTTAAAATACGTTGGGCAACCCTTTACCACAACAAGGCTGGAAACTGCTACAGGAGAAATTTCGAAATAGTATGAGTACTTTAGCTTTGGTGAATAGTTAATTATAAAATTTGCGGGGCAAATATTATGTGCTTAGATCTAAAACAAAATTTTGAAACTTTTTTTATAACGTTAAGTTAGAAGTTGTTTTGTTGAGAAAAGATATAGCTGTAAATTTGAAATTATTTATAAACAAGTATTTTTCATAATAGTTTATTTATTTATTTATTACAAATACCCAGAAATTTAGCTATTACACCATTATTTCTCCAACCTGTCAATATTTCTGAACTCTACAGTTAAAAAACACAAGTGCAGAGCATAAGTTAAGATGAGTATCATCAAAAATTTGATGTTGTCTGCACAGAGTTCATATGGGAAAGTAACAAAGTCCAAATCTATGTAAATATGCGGGCGAGCAAACATAGCTGGTAGTCAGGTAGAAGAGACAAAATGAGCTTCTAGGGAAATCAGGGATGGACTGTGTATCCTTAAACAGCGAGGCCCATGGCTTACTAGCAGAGTCAAGCAATGCTTTCTGCTTTATCTTGGAGGCATATCTTCTTTTTATCAGGAGTTTCATTGAATGAAAAGAGAGGCTTTTCAAATGTGTCTGGAGGGCCTTGAAAGAGTTTTTGTTGCTTTAATCAGCATAATAAAATCATTTTTATCATAGCTGTGTATTTAATGTTTTTGAAATAATTATTAATTTTAAGAACTTTTTTATTAGTTTTTGCAAATGTGATATTTATAGCATTTTTTTTTTTATATTTATTTGAATGTTGGCACCTGCTGAAACAATTTTGTATGAGTCCTAATTTCCTTGAATTTGTTTCTTGAGAAATTATATGAGCCCAGGTTTTATTAATGATGTAGTATAATATATTTGTCCTATAAATATATATCATTGTAAGTAATAGTTTTGTGCATTTCTTCCAGGTGTAACGATTTTAATCGCCAGTAACTGGAAGTCTCCTAAATCTCATCCTTATACCCCACATCAGTCACAATGCAAATTTTTTTAAAGACATGCACCATTCCATCATCCAACATAATAAACTGCCTCAGTCATCTAATATGTATTCCCATAATGTCTGATTTCTCAAACATTGGTAAGCAGGTACTTTCATGAATGCCTGCTCTCTTCATATAAAAGTACATTGAAAATCTGTAATTAAGCTAAACCGGCACTCCATAAAAAGAATCATCTCCTATTAATCAATGCTCTAATCTCTGAGTAAATGATATTAAAGACTCTCTTGTTTTGCATCATCATCATCAGTAAGTAACCAAACAGCCCTCTCTCATGAAGCTTTCTGGAAACAGTAACCCTTGAAATTCGTTTTCCTATGACGAATTTTAAAGACAAAAGCATAGAAGTCATAAAAGCTGAGAAACTATAACTTGACTAGTTACTCCTCTTCATTGAGTTAATAGTCATCTTTGGTACTTGTATTCTTGGACAACCTTGCCCAGGCTTTTTCACAAAGGATCAAATGTCTGAAAACTGTTTCCATAAGTTGAAGATATTGATAGGGCTGTGTTTAACTTTTCAATAACCTAGAACTTTTACATGTATAAATTCTTGCTTTCTTCAATTTGCCATTTCATTCTATCATCTAGACATTGGTAGGTGTTCATTTATACTGCTTCAATTCAACTAAATATTCCAAAAAAAACTCAGAAATTCTGGAAAATGTGTGAACAAATTAAATGCATATTTTGCCAAACACCCATATATAGACTACTAGCTTTACCTGATAACATATATACTTCTATGTATTTATAATGCAAAATATTTTCATCTTTATTTCAAAGCAATACGTTTTAAATTCCAAAAATGTGGAAATTCTCTTTATTTTTAACATTTGTCTAAATGTTTAGAAAGTAAAAGGAAATTAATTTTGTAAAAATTATCAAATTGTATTGATCTCCCTCTGTTATTTTTGTGTCACATGTGAAATGTTTCATCCTAACTTTTATATAACATGTTTAAAACATTTATTATCCTAAATTTTGATGTCTTTCCAGCTATCTATGTTTGTTATGCAAATAAAATTAAAATAAACATCCAAATTGATTTTGTTTGATTAAATAAATTTTCTAAACAAAAATTGTAAAATTCAAGTGTTTTGAATTAAAATTTTATTTTGTGGCAACTAAGAATTAAAATATATGTAATAAAGATTTTTTCCAATAAAAAGGAGCAGTCTGTAAAAATGTCTCATTTTATATGATTTAATTGGTGCTGAAGACAGTGCTTTTTGCTATAAAAATTGCTTTATATTTTTTAGAAAATCAGTTTACATAGGCAAAACTTAAGCAAAACAATGTAAATTTTAAGTAGATAGCCATGAAATTGCATAAAAGGAATTCTTGCGATCAGTGCAATGAACATGTAATTCAGTAAAAAAGTCATGCGTATGCAAATATCAATGCCAAAATGCTCGGCGCTCGCAGTTCAAACCTACAATAAAAAGGACGGAGGAGCAATTAAAAGACTTTCGTTTCAAGTGCAAATGAGTTTGTCCGTGAAATATAGCTAGAAGAAATCACCTGGACGACTTCATACGTGGAAGAGTGATTGGAAAACTGGAGGAGGGGCGTAGTGTGACGAGTGTAGCTAAAGAGTTCGGAATCAACAAAAGTGTCGTTTCGCGGACTTGAAAAGCCTTCAGAACCACAGGTACAGCTGCTCGAAATGTTGGTGATGGTCGTCTCAGAAAAACAACTGCAGTGGATGACCGCTATATCGTCCTGCAGGTGAAAAAAAACCCGAAACCATCAGCAAGCGCCATTGCTCAGAAACTGTGTACAGGAACGGAGTGACAAATGCTGCACTTTACTGTCACCAGACGATTTCACAAAGGTGGCCTATTCGCCCGCGGTACCGAATGCTGCATTCCATTGACAGTTCGCCATCGGCGGCACCGTTTAGAGTGGTGCAAAGCACAAAAACTGGACATCTGATCAATGGAGTCGCGTCCTCTTCGCAGATGGGAGTCGTTTCAGTGCCACAAGCGATTCTCAAGGCCAGTTGATTTGGAGAGAGGCTGGGACACGGTTTCATCCCTTTAACACAACGGAAAGGGACAATTATAGTGGTCCTAAAGTTCTCGTCTGGGGAGGCATTATGTTGAACGGGCTGATTGAGCTCCACGTTTTCGACAGAGGTTCTGTAACCGGAGATCGCTATTATCAGGAGGTAATCCTTCCCCATGTGCGTCTGTTCCGAGGTACCATTGGAGCAGATTTCATTTTTATGGCTGACAATGCACGGCCACATCGGACTCTTGCTGTTCAGCAGCTACTGGAAAGTGAAGACATCGCCCGAATGGATTGGCCAGCGTACTCCCTTGATTTAAATCCCATAGAACATGTGTGGGATGCTTTGGAGAGACGCATTGCGGCACGATTGCATCCCCCGGAGAACACGCAGCAACTGAAACAGATACTGATTGAGGATTGAGCACTCTTACCGCAAGAATTGCTGGACAATCGTGCTGAGCATGGAGAGATGGTGCGAAGCAACCTTTGCCAGTAAGGGGAGATCTTGTGCAGGGATACTGTGAGTTCAATAAAGCCTATTTTTGTTTGATTCCATACTATATGCATTGTATTCATTTTTGTGCAACTATGCTTTCGTCATCCTTTAAGTACGAAATGGTGGTTTGGTTTGTTTGTCGCTCAACGGTCATTTTTTGCACATGAGGGCTAATTAGACCGGAGCCTACGGTTTAAAGTGGATTCCGAACCACTACAAACATCCATACCCAAGGTGGGACTCGAACTCACGAACTGTTGAACCGAAGGCAAAAGCGCTAACCATTCGGCTGCCAGCTCGGCTCACAAAATTATGTGTTTCATGTCCCTCAGATGATTTCTCGTTGAGTTATGGCAGAAAAAACACCTGTTGCTTAAGTTTTGCTCACCAGTGTGTATATATGTATATATATTGTACAGCGCATCTGAGTTTTTATTAATTGAGAGTTGGTGAAACATCTCTTAAAAATCTTGTTGCAAATTCAACTAAATATTGGAAATTCTAGCTATAGAAATCAAAATTACAGCTCCAATACCAGAGGAAACAGCTTCCCATCACAGAAGAATCGAATACCTCAGACAGACAATAACTTTGATGCACTTAACTAGTATTCAAGTCTTCATGAACTATTCTATGCTGGGCGGTGGTATTTATACCCAACTTGGCAGGAAAATCTATGACTTTTGCCAAGTTGCTGCAAGGCTGTAGGCTATGTTGCTTGTGAAATCCTAAAGCTTCGGTGATCGATTTTTCCAGAAGTACCTATTTCTCGCCAAATCGCTAGAAATGACGTTTTTATCGCAGAATGCGTAGTTTTTGTCCAAAACTTAAGTATTTCCAATTAGCCTGAGATATTTTAAGTCAGATACAAATAATGTTTATGAATTTGTAACATTGCCCAACTCTGAAGAATTGCACTTCCTAGGCAGCACAGTTTCCTGATAGGAGGATAAATACACTAACTTCCAAAAGTTAAGCCAAAAGCAGCCAGAAGAGAATGCATATCGCTTCAGAGGTAGATGGAAGTATGGAAATGTTTTGTTACAGCCAATTGCGCTTTCATGTCAAGAGATATGCAAAAGGACAGTCTTATAAGATACCAGCTTCATGAAGGATTACGGAAGTTGATTGTAAGTGCTGATAGAGAAAGAAGGGGTTAAAAAGCTTCATACAATTTGTTTTCAAGACATACTTGTTTCTGTGACTTCCAGAACACGAATGGAAGATACTAAGCGCTGGCGTACTGTGGGGCACATTGAAGCAGGAGAGTCGATCTTAGAAATTACTCTTTTCTTTGGCGTTCATCATTCTGTAATTTTACGTTTATATGGAAACAATTCCAAACCACACAGTTGTCCGAAGGCCCGTAGCCTGAGGGTTACAGACTCCGGATAAGATCGATATATTTTGATTTTAGCCAAACAAAATCGCAGAGCGACCTCCACACGTGTGTCATCTATAGGTATACCATCCATTTGTAAGGTGATATCTGAAGCTACTGTACGCCAAAGATTACATATGACTGGACTACACCCGTGTACCTCGAGTTTCTGTTCATCTATCCGTCCAATCATGAGCGGCACGATTAAAGAGGTGCCGGGAATATGTCAAATGGACTGTGTCTGATTGGGGCATGCCATGTTTACTGATGAGTCAAGATTTGCTCTGAAGCCAGATGACAAGCGTATAAGGTAATGGCGTGAACAAGGAACACGCAATCAGCCCCAAAACATCACGCATTCCGAGGCGGAAGCATTATGGTGTGGGCAGGGATTTCATTAGGAAACTGCACCGACCATGGAGGAAGGAATGTAAGAGGAGTTGTTCTAATCGTGAAATATCAAGAGCGCCGGTGAAGTAGCTAGCAGACTATACCACGCCCACTCTGTGTTTCAAGAGAAACAATACTTTCTTATTGAGGACACAGAATAACCAAGCATTATTTTCATTTAAATTGCACACAACAAAATAAAAGTGATTTAAATTACTTACTATTTTTAAAAAATTATTTTTATTGATAGTTCAGTGCTTATTTTATATTTTTGATTAATTATTAATATTATGTATTTCAATAAAGAAATTTTAGGCGTGTTATTCACCTTATTGACTCTGAGATTAACACTTGAATATTATGAATTAAATTAAATATCATATATTATTATATTTATAATCATGAGAGAAAAATGTCGATTTTTCTTTTCTTTATTGATATTCAGTGGCAAAGTTTCCTATCCATGTTATTCCATGTAGTTTTATCCATGCATGTAATATTCTGCTATTTGGTTATAATTTTTCCCTTTATAAGAAAGAATTATGATTCTGTATATAAATTTATTTATATTTATACAATAAAGTGTATTTTTAATCCAATATTAGAAAAAGGTTTTTATAATCAATAATTTGTAAATGAATTTCGTTAAATAAAGTAATAAGAAATTGTAATATAAAGTCAACTGTAAGAAACCTAGAAACTAAATAAAATAGATTTTTTTTTATCTAAAATTAAATTTCAATAAATCTTGATATATTTGTATAAGATAAAAATATCTTCTCAAGAAGTATGATATTTTAATATTAATTTATAATGTTAAAAACTCAGTAGTTTTGTTTGCAAAATAATTAAATGTATTCCTAAACTTATAAAATTAATCTCCTTTAAATTAATTTTTTACGGAGGAAATTTTTCTTTTATAATGATTATTCAATAATTATTCATTAAAATAATTTCTGTTTTAATAATGAAGTTTAAATAAGTATATTTTCTTTCAAATATTTCAATTCAACAAGAGGCTTAATAGTGAACAACAGATTTTAGTGTAATGTTTCGGAAGACGGAGTGGATATGGCACATACGTCAAGCACTGACCAACAGGGCGGCTCCACTTATGTTCCTTCCTCCATGGCCCCGACCAGCACATCTTTAAACCGGTTTCTGTGAGGGCTGTCCGGTATCGAGATAAATCCTAGAGCCCATTGTGAGATTGTATGCTGCAGCAGTGGCCCTAATTTTGTTTTAATGAATGATAACGCACGTCCCCATAGAGCTGACATCGTCGATGACTTGGAAATAGAAGGATTGCGCGTAAGGCGTGGCCAGCATATTCTCCCGACCTTAATCCCATTGAAAATCTTTGAGATGCTCTCGGCACTGCTGTATCTGTATGTTTCCCACCTCCAGCCACTCTTATTAAGTTGGAAACTGCTCTATAAGAAGAATGGATATTGCTTAATTCTGTAATGGTTGACCACCTAATTGAAAGCGTGGTCACAAGGTGTAAACTTTGTACACAGATGAAGGGGGATCACATACCCTATTAATGTCCTTTTTTCCATTTTATGTTGTTTATTTTCACTATATACATAATTCTGTTTAAATCTCCAGTTTGTCATTATCTGATAAATTACAAAAATTTTATATTGTTTTCTTTTCTCTATGTAATTATTGATTTTATTTTATGCATAAATATATACATGCTACTTTCCTATCAAATTTGTGTAAATTAAAGCAGTATTCGTTCATTTTTTTGCACACATTTAACATCTTCGTGCTTAACTTTTGGAAGTGAGTGTATAAAGTAAAAGAAAAATAGTTATATTTTAAGGTCATACAAATACATTACATACAAAAACAACTACAATTATTAGATAAATACAAAAAAATAGGAAATATTTAACTGTAATTGTTTTCACTATTTACGAGTCCATAGTCTAATTCTCACTACGTAAGGTGATAATCTATGAATGTATTATCTTCGATTTTGAAGAGAATGATTTCCTTAAGCAAACCATGACATACTTCAGTCATTTTAAGACTGTGTATAGACTGTTCCAGTTGGCTCTCAACTTCGGAGAAATTCTTTTCCGTCAAATTAGGTTCCACAACGAAACATTATCACTTTCCTGAAATTCATGTCCCATCGCTCATGTGTCATACCTCTATTCTCTCGCTCTGCAGGTTGATTCGGTGAGCAAAGTTTTAGACATCTTCAAGACGTACCTGGAGATCTTCTGGCGATGAAGATGCATCCGGTGGATGACTGAACCAAAGGTCAAAAGGAAGACGAAATTCACGACTAAAGAGCATCTGAGAAGGAGTATATCTAATAGTCTCGTAGACAGCACTGTGATATGCAAACAGAAACAGTGATAGCTTCAAATCCCAATCTTGCTGATTTCTGGAAACCATAAATGAGAGATTATTTAAGATGGTTTGGTTAAATCTCTTTATCATACCTTCCAATTGTGAGTGTAAGGGTGTGTTCTGCGTTTTGTCTGTTCCAAGAATTTGACACATTCCTTTAAATACAGCTGAGATGAAATTCATCATTTTATCAAATGAATTTGTAGGGGCATGCTAAATCTGGAAACCTATTCCTGCACTTGAACCTCTGCTATAGTAGCTTCTTGATTGGGGATTAAAAACGCTTCAGGCATTAGTAAAGCAGTTCATGACAACTGCAATGTATTTGATGCTGTTTGAAGACCATGGTAGGGTATCCAAAATGTCCAGTGCTATCCACTCAGAAGGCGCTCTTACATTGTATCGCTGCAATTTTACTGGGCTACGTTTCTTTGTTCCTTTATAAGCCGCAAAGTCATCATAAGAGATTGGCACTTTTTATCTATATCTTGTCTTTCTTTGCTCCAATAGAAGCGTTTGAAAGCTTTCTGTAAAGTCTTTATCACTCCTGTAGAACTATTATGCAGTTCTATCAAAACATCAGAAATTCTTGATTTTCGGAGTACAAGCTGCCATTTAAATTTACGTCTGTCATCAGACTCCGATTTTCTGTACAGCACTCCATTTCCAATATAGAGTCTGTTCCATTGAGCCCATTACTGTTTAGTAGTATGACTGTATGTGGGGATGTTCTGCCAACTGGATTTCTTACTGGAAGATTCCTTTAATTCCAAAATTGAATTTATATTTGGGTCTCCTTTTTGGGCTTTTCTAAGTCCGTCATCACTTCATGGGTCGGGTTTCGATGTTAGTGATACAGTAACTCAGCGTGTCGAAGTATTTATTTGTTGATATTTCTTCACAACTCTAGAACAATATAGGCAGCTTTCATTAGATGTTTTCCTTGGTAATGCTTCTATTTCATTTTCTTTGTGATAACATATTTCAAATACAAACTCCTGCAGTCGTTTTATCCACCTAGCTACCTGACGTGGATTTTTAAAATTAAGCCAGATTAAGGATACGTGATCTGTCTGGAGCCAGAACTTCCTACCGGGTTGCACAATAATTTCTCTCCTGTTTCAATAAACATTTACTCGAATAAGCGATAAGATATTCTCTATCGTCAGTTTCCTGCTACAGAACAGCTCCAACATTATAGTTGCTGGTGTCCAAAAGGAATAATTTGTAAGGCTGGGGATATGCAAGAACACTCAAAGATGTTAATGCCTTATTTCAGTTGTTTAAAAGCTTTTTCACATTGATCTGTCTACAGGAATTTCTGTTTAACTTCTGTGCACACACACAACCATTTTAAACTGTGTCATATACTCATCAGGATGTTTTCTCATCAAATGTGAAGAGTTTAATTATGGCTACACAGAAGGCACATAATGAAGCGTTGGATTCCTCATATCTATTTGACATTTGCTTCTTAAGGCTTCCAATCTCTATTCACCTTCTCTAACGCATCTTCAATGTTTTCTTAAATCTCCAAAGAAATTATTTCTTCTATTTCAAATTCTAAATATAATATCAAAAATATTTTAAATAAAATGTTTCAACTGAAAAATATTCTATGAATAAAATGAGAGATTGTTTTTACTTTTTAAATGTTACTTACAATTGAAATAAATGGTTTTCTGGAAGTTTCAGGTAATGAAAAATGACTAGTTACACGGTTCGCACAACACCAGGAAACTCCTATAATTTTCACTTGAAAATCATGAATTACTCTTGGATTTTTTAATTTAACATGATGCCTTTAATTTTTGTTAGAAAATATAATTTTGTAAAGTTTTGTTTAACATTTTAAAATTTTCAATAAATTTGTCCGAAAACAAAATTGAGTGTTAGAATAGGGGTGAGGGAAAACGGGTCAGTTCAAAAACTCAACGAAACTGACAGCGGAATTACCCGTTGCCGTCTTAGGGACAATTAACTGCCAGTGATTCTAAGGAAAAAATTATTTTATTTACATTTTATAGTTCGACTTTTATTATTCGCACTAAAAACTATGAAGACAAATTGCAGATGTTGAGGGATTTTACAATTGCTAACTAAACGGTCAAAAATGATTATCAGAATTCAAATTAAACCTAAAATACATGAATGATTAAAAATATATAAGGACCTTGGTTCAATTTGATTTTATGACTTGATCCATTGACTTAAGATACTTTTGATTCTGAATGCAACAAATAATTAAAAATTATAATTTTCAAAAATAACTTAAGACAAAATTATTTAATTTTTTCAAGTTTTTTAAATCTAACATTATGTATATATATATATAATATGTAATCGTAATTTTCATAAAAATATTGTAACTGTAACTATATATAATAATCCTTACATCACATCCATTTTTATATAATTAGAATTACTTAAAGCTTGAAAGGTATTCATCTCTTATCCTTCTGTCATCATATAAGTCCCTACATTCTAACTTTATTCCTCAATATCAATAAAATTAACAAAGTTATAATTTGAAGTACACATTTATTAAAAAGTTAATATTCTGGTGTAAAATATGTCGTGACATACGTTTTAAATCTGAAGATTTTAAAACTCTAGTTATTTTATTAGTTTTTTACCCTTGGCTTGATAAAGACAAAATTAAATTAGCACTAAATAAGCATTATAAAAACACACAGGTAAATTAGATTAAAATAAGTAAAACTGTGAGAAAAATAAGTTTATTTGTCAACAAATAAACAAATGCAAATATAACTTATAGTAATACGAGAACAAAATAATTCTATGCATTATTCACAATCACCCAAAATTACAAAATCTACAAATTTAATTTCATAAGCATTTGGGAAATTCAGTTAATACCTTGAAGTATATATGAGGTAAAATAGTAATTAAATTATGTTAATAAAATATAGAAATGCTTAAGCAATTCATTTCGTGAAGAAAAGAACATAAACTATATATATGTATATACAGGGTGATTATAAAAAAACTTTGCCAACGTCTGCACTTCTAGCGTCCATTCTATTTAACCGATCAAGATGATATTTCAAATATAGTTCTTTTGAGATATGTGCTCGAGATTCTGTGAATGGCAACACAGTGGCCCTCGCGGTTACAGTTATAGTGACAGAAACTCGAAATTTTCGAATGGCAACGTCTACTTTTTACCATCGCAAAATGTTCAGCACATGCGAAAAAACTAAATAGCGTTGAAACGGTACCGATATGTCTAAAAACGGACGTGTTCTGCAAACACAAAAAAGAGTTCTGAAAACCGGCCAATAAAACACGATCTGGGCGCACGCAATAAATTTGCATGTGACAGAGTCAAGAAACCAATCACAGAACGCCGGTCGCCAGATATTCAGCGTAGGAAACCTATAAAATACCAAGCGGGTATGCGAAGTCGTCATTCGGGAACTCGCACATGCCGACGATATGAGTCTTCCTAGGAAAGTTCGCGGTGAATTGATCAAACTCTATTACCAAAATGGGATGAACGCTGCGGAAGCCTTGCGTGTGTATTGCCGCAATCATCGACAACGACACGGCCCATGTACTCTGCAAGCTCTGCGTGATTTAGTGCGGAAATTCGAAGATACAGGCTGCACCTGTGACAAACAGCGCTCCGGACGGCCAACTGTTTCTGAGGACGTTGTCATGGAAGTGCACCATACAGTGACTGCAGGACACACAGAAACCGCAAGAGGCATAGCGCGCGTGTTGGATATTCCGAACTCAACGGTCCGCAAGCTCTTGCGCTCGGTACTTCACATGTTTCCCTATCGGTTCCTGCGCGTCCAGATGTTGGAGCCGGGTGACCCACAACAACGTCTGGACTTCGCAAATGCATTTTTGTTACGATATGATGTGGATAACGACTGGCCACTTCGCATACTATGGACGGACGAGGCGCATTTCACCTTAAATGGCAGCATTAACACAAAGAATTGTGTGCACTGGGGAGAGACGAATCCTCATGCTGTGGTGCCAGTACCATTATTTGACGCCAAAGTGACTGCGTGGTGCGGCATTACAGCTACATTTGTTCTGGGCCCGTTCTTCTTTGAGGAAACGACCCCGACTGGCCCTGCAACATGTTCTGTAACGGGCCCTCGGTATGCAGCCATGCTGAAAAATTATGTCTTACCGGAGTTGCGTCGGCTGAATGCACTCAATGACATTGTTTGGATGCAAGATGGCGCACCTCCACATATAGCGAGGTCAGTTAAAAGGCTCCTGGATCAGCATTTTGGTGATCGCATCATCTCACGCTATTATCCTTTTCCGTGGCCTGCGCGATCCCCAGATCTGACGCCTATGGATTTCTGGTTTTGGGGCTATCTCAAATCCAGAGTTTATCTGTGCAATCCTCAAACATTGTCGGACTTAAAGGATTCTATACGACGTGAGATTGGAAACATCCCTCGTGCCATGTTGCGTGCAGCGACATTGTCCACCGTCTCCCGCATGCAATGCGTAATTGCCTGTGATGGCACTCATGTGGAAAATGTTTGAAATTAATAAAGATTTTTTTCTCTATGTGTTCTCATCATTGAGCAGTGTCTTGTCTCTGTCGTATGCATTATTCCTCCGTGCGCCTTGAAGAACTGTTGTATGTGTATAACACGTCGGTTTTCGGACATATCGGTACCGTTTCAACGCTATTTTGGGTTTTCGCATGTGCTGAACATTTTGCGATGGTAAAAAGTAGGCGTTGCCATTCGAAAATTTCGAGTTTCTGTCACTATAACTGTAACTGCGAGGGCCACTGTGTTGCCATTCACAGAATCTTGAGCGCATATTTCAAAAGAACTATATTTGAAGTATCATCTTGATCGGTTAAATAGAATGGACGCTAGAAGTGCAGATGTTGGCAAAGTTTTTTTATAATCACCATATATATATATATATATATATATATATATATATATATATATATATATATATATATATATATATATATATATATATATATATGGATGGAAGTTTCTGTAAAATGTAGAATAGAGGGCGCTACTACCGTGAAGATCTAGAAAACTTCCGGCACGCGAAACTTTCTTACTATTCCATTATTGTCTTATACCATTCTGCTTGTTTTCTGTATTTCCATTGCTTTTGAGAAATATTAATTTAAAAGTAATTATCCTAAAATTTTTTTGAAATGCAGAAAGCAAATAGAGGAAGTATATATAGTTGTTGCGTAGCATTTGGTTGCAATATGCGAGCTGGAACAAATTAATTTTCGCAAGTAAAGATGTTCAAATTTCAAATGGATCCCGATTTACAATCCTTAATTTTATTAGATATATATTAAATCAATTCTTAAAAATTAGACTTAAATTTTAATTGCAATAAAAACCGAGATTTGTTTAAAATATTAATAAAGAACAAGTAAATCAACACATCATAACAATTTTGTTGTACTCATTATTGATACCAATTCTTATATTCTAGCATGAGCAAGGATATTTTAATAAAATTTATAATACTATAAATGAAAGCATGAATAATACTTTGCTTAATATTTGAAATGATTTATAGTTTAATCGCGCGCAAAATATATTTCCTGAATTTTTGGAATAAATGCATAAAATTAAAAATTAGTTAAGAAGAAAATGATTAACAATTGCGATAAATAATAGCAAGAGTTAGAATGAGGGTTACAATATATCACATTCATCAACAGTTGAGAATCATTGTTACAATCCCCGAGAAATATGGTAATCCATTAGGATTATTTAAGTAAAAATTAAAAATTTACGGGATCACCACTGATTGCACTCTTATTAAAAATTATGTTTTTAATGGATAAAATAAAAACATTTTCGAAAACAGAAATAAATACCTGAAAATATTTAAATAAATACATTTGCTATTACATTGATTTTCAATGGGAAGAGAGAAAACCGGAAGTATTTGAGCTGGCTTCCGGTCAACTGAGGTTTGTTTTTGTTTACACTGAAAACTCCATCCATACGAGGGTTACTCTGAAATTTTTGAGATACTCGCAGACGAGAATTTACAAAATAAAAATAATGGTTTAATTTTAAAGTACAAAGTATTTTAACACAGCAGACGATTTTTTACTGACTTACTTCAACTTGTTTAACATGGAATAAATTTTAAACAGAAGAGAAAATGGGATTAACGCGAGAACATTTTCGCGCTATGATTTTCTATGATTTCAAAGCAGGATTAAATCAAGAAGAATGCGTTCAACAGTTGCAATTAGCATTTGGTGATGAATCTCCAGCTCGTGCTACTGTATTCAGATGGTTTAGAGAATTTAGAAGAGGTCGCAATTTTCTTCAGGATGAAGAACACACAGGAAGGCCGCCGTCGGCAGTAATCCCGGATAATGTGTCTGCCATACAAAAAATGTAAATGGATGATAATCGCTGTACCTATCAAATGATACAGAAGGAACTTAACATTGGATCCGCAGACATACACAAAATCATTCATGAAGAATTACATATGAAAAAAGAAGTTTGCCGTTGGGTTCCCCACAATCTAACTGAGCATCAAAAAGAGGAGCGTGTCAGAATCAGTAAAGAAACTCTTAATATGCTGAATGATGGTGGCCACCGCATCATTTCTAAAATTGTAAAAGGTGATAAAACGTACATACCGTTTTTTGACGTTCCAACACGTCAAGAAAGCAAAGTATGGGTCTTTGAAGATGATCCCACGCCGACGATGGTGAAAAAACAACGCGCACTGAAAAAAGTGATGTATGCCGTTTTCTTCAGAAGTACGGGATTGGTCATAGACATCAAGTTGGAAGGACAGTAACAGCAAACTGGTATACCACTAAATGTCTTCCAGAAATTCTACAAGAACTGAATGTTAGGGGACTAATGCTTCACCATGACAATGCATCTTCACATACAGCCGGATTAATAGTTGAGTTTCTTAAACAAAAACAAATTAAAGTGATCGAACATCCACCGTGTTCACCTGATCTAGCTATGTGCGACTTTTGGTTATTGTTTAATCTAAAAAAGAACTTACGTGGATGTCGTTTTCATTCAGAAGAAGAGATTGATGTGGCTATAAATGCATTTTTTTGCATCTATTCGAAGAAATGAATGGCTTGAGGCATTTAATCTGTGGAAAATTCGTCTACAAAAGTGCATTGATGCTGGAGGAGTCAATTTTGAACACACCTAAAATTTTAATTAGGTTTAAAAAGTATAACTTTAAAAACCTAGTTATATCTCAAAAATTTCAGAGTGCCTTCGTATACCCTTATTTTTTTTTTTTTTTTTTTTTTGTTCTTCTGTCTTTTTGCCAGAAATTGAATTCAGAATTTTTTTATAAATTCACTGGGATAGATATCGCGACATGTATGTGGCAGTGGCGGCTCGTGCTATAGGTTCAGTGAATACCCTAAAAAATAAATACCTGGTGAAGTTTATTACATCAATATTAAACCACTATCTATATTACTGTTTTGGTTTATTTTTAGTTATATCGCCTTTTAAAGAACGGGGTAAATCATTTCAAACATCGCTCCTATAGCATCGGGGCAAAGATGCGCAAATTGGAGCTCTGAACCTCCCAAGTATATTTTTCGCTTGTGCACGTGATAAAATCGGAAAGCATAATTGGCTAATCCGAGCAAAAACTATTGAACTTGTCGCTAAAGGAAAATTTAGCGACAGTGGGGATAATTTTTCCCCATTCCAATGACAGGAAAATATTTTACTTTGTACATTTGAAGATCCAAAACCTCCCCTTTCAATATAAAGGGAACTGTTATTCTCTGGAATGTAGTTTAGGGGGTTTAAAGGGAATTGAGAACATGTTTTGACTGGACGGACATTCTAGGCAGAATGATTTTTTTTTCTTTCTTTGTGCATCTACTTTAGTAGCGAGTGACGAATAGTTATAAAAGTTCTTTTAGAATTATAAGCATAGTATTAACATATTTAGCCATGAATGTAGTAAAATTTCTTTTGGAAACAAATATTTCAACACTTCCATTTGAAGATAAATGTGCCATTAAAAAATTGGGCAGACCTGTTCCTGCTTTAATTATTGTTCAGAAACAAAACGTGAAAGGTAAAGAATACACTCGTTCTTTCAATGCGAATGTATACGACAGGAACAACTGGATATGCGGATGCGATTTCAATAATCGTTTTTATTGCTTTCTCTGCTCAATATTCGTTAAAGGAAGTGACAGTAGTTGGACGAAAACTGGCGTATGCGACTTATCACATTTGTCACAGAAAATTAAAAAACATGAACAGTCCATGAGCCATCTAAATGCCTGTCTCGACCTCTCAGTCTTAGGCAAAATTGAAATTAGAGAGCAGCTTAATGAAGCTTTTCGGAGAAATGTGGAGAGACTAAACGATCAAGTCAGAAAAAATCACTACATGTTATCAAGAATAATTGATTGTATAAAGTTTTGTGGTGAATTTGAATTGGCTCTCAGAGGACATGATGAAACGACGTCATCAAAAAATTCTGGAATATTTAGAGACTTAATAAATTGTACATCTGCTCTTGATAATGTTTTAAATGAACATTTGAATTCGGCTTCTGTTTTTAAGGGTACTTCGAAAGAAATACAAAATGATTTGTTGGATTGTATGTTACAAGTCAGCAAAGAAAGAATCCTAGAGGAAATCCGTGCTGCTGATTTTTTCTCAATAATTGCCGATTGAACCATAGCTTTGTCCACTAAATTTCAAATGGTGGTTGTTCTCCGGTACGTCTTATTCAATGGGAAACCAACAGAAAGGTTCTGGACTTTTTTAACACCTGAAAATCACGATGCACATACCCTTACAAATTCTTTAAAGAATATTCAGAGTGAAATTATCACTGATTAGGAAAAATTAATTTCTCAGAATTATGATGGTGCTAGTGTTATGAGTGGATGACATTCAACGGTTCAAGCCCTTATACGACAGAAATACCCTTATGCTTATTTTGTACATTGTTATGCTCACCAACAAAATCTGATCATGGCGCAAGCAGCAAGCCAAAATAGAGAAGTCAGAATTTTCTTCGCAAATTTGACAGAAATTTCAAACTTTTTCTCCCACTCCACTCAGAGAACAGAGATGTTAAATAAAATTGTTGGTAGAAGACATCCATCTTGTTCTGGAACTAGGTGGAGTTTTAATGTGAGAGCAGTGCTAACCATTTATGAAAATAAAGATTCCTCAACAGAATGCTTTGAGGAACTCGAAGAAACAGATAAGCAGACTATGACAGTAAATCAGGCTCAAGGACTCAGGTTGAAGATGCAACAACTGAATTTTAACTTCTGGTTAGAATTCTTTTATAAGTTAATGCCTCATATTGATATTTTTTACAATATGTTGCAAAAGAGCTATGTCAATTAAAAAGAGCTATAAACCCTATGTCAATTAAAACTGCCATAGAATCATTCATAAACGAAATAACGAAGATAAGAGAGGAAATTGACTTTATTCAAGTAGAAGAGGCCGAAAATTTGAAAAGAAGAAGAAAAGATCTATCAGTTACACGAAATGTTGCCGCAAAAGAAATCTGTGACTTAATTAGAAAACCAAGCTAAAGACATATTTGAGTTTTGTGGGCATTTAATAGCAGCCAATTTATGTGAAGGGGGAAATTTCCCAAATTACAAAAAATTGTTTCCATAAGAAACTTTAAATACAACTGTAGCAATGTACCCCTTTATAAACAAAAGTAAATTAAAAACAGAGCTGCAAATAATTTTTAACAGAAATGATTTCGAAAATGTTAAAAAAGCAACGGATTTCTTTAGTTTTTGCTTGAAAATAACTTGGAGGATTGTTTTGGAGAAGTGACGAAACTTCTGAAGCTGCTATTAACTGTCCCAATGACAACCGCAGAAGCTGAAAGATGCTTTTCATCTTTAAAACGGATTAAAATCTTCCTGAGGAGTAAGATGGATGATGAAAGACTCAATGCTCTAGCAATATTGTCTATCGAAAAAGAAATGATTTCTAAAATGGAGGACCTTAACGAAAGGGTTATAGAAAAATTCGCTTCAAAAAAAGAACGAAGGATGGACTTTACATACAAACTTTCAGCAGCTGTTGCCAAAGGAAATAAGGAAACATATTTATTTCGCTGTGAGTATTTTTTAAAGAGCTTTTACAATTTATAACTTCTTACATTGCTTTTAATATGTATCTATGTTTTAAATCTAATGCTCTTAATACTAGAAAACCCGCTAAAGTAGTCCCTATGTTTCAATAGTATATTGTTTTTTAACTAGTAAACTAATACAGTAGCGTGGTCAAGATATCAGTTGGGGGTGAAGGGGAGATACAAGCAGATTTGCAGTGGAGATCATCATATAAAGTATTTAAAATTTTATAATTTATGTTTTAATGTTAAGTTAAATTATTTAATCATCAGAATATTACTAATTAAAAGCCATTAATTATTATTTTTTTTAATTTCAAAAACGTAGCTTTCAGGACAGTCAGCATGTTCCTCCCGCCCAGCTACTCCAGTGAACTAGTGAACCCCCAACCCAACTGGTCATGAGCCGCCACTGGTATATGGACATTTGATTTCAACAATACCCTCTTTGCCAATTATTCCATCTGGCGTGGCAGCTAAATTAGATAAATTTTTATCGATGAATGTACCACATGACTCTATTTTAAGACTTATATTTCTCTCTCTCTCTTTTTCTAGTTTGAGAGAATGGCAGTTTATTCATGAATAATCCCGTACCAAGTTACTTTTTTTAACGAGAGTATAATATTTTTACTAAATTTTGACTTCCAGTAGAAGGTAACTTGCGCCATACAGCACCAAAATTCAATGCTGTCAATCGAATTCTCCTCTTCTTTCTCCAAACAGCATTCTCACTTTGAAGTATATATATAGTAGTTCTTTCTAAATCTTCTCTTTCTTTAAAAGTAGACTAGTCAATCATTTCGATTTTTTTCCCTCGTATTCATTATATGGTAAATCTGGCTTTTCAGTAGCTAGGCCATAATTTTTGTCGGGACTTTGAAAAATCTTTACTAAATTTTGCAAAATGATTAAAAAACAAATTAAAATATTTGTCTCACTATTATTCTGATACATGTTATCATTCTTACTATTAGATATTTTATATTATAATGAAACATATATATATTGTAAAATGCATTTTATTATATTAAGTTCCTCAAATTTTTAATACATTGGTAGTCTTGTTTCAAAATCGTAATATATAATATAATTAAACAAGGTAACACACATCTCGTTTTTAAAAATTTTTTAAATGAAAATAAACAAAGTCGATTTAAAAGTACATATCATAGCTACTTTTCCAACGCTAATAAACAAGAATCTAACATGCATTATTTACAGATGTTTTTTCTATTTCGTTGAGTGAGAAAAACTAATTCTTGCTCGATTTGGAAGTGTTTCCCTACAGCATCGCAAAACAGCGGGAATCATATGGGGAGCAGTTTTTTCCTAGAAATTTCCCCTTTTTCAGATTACCGTAGTGTAGTCGAAAACCAGCCAAGTTCGACATTAAAAATTTGCTTGATAGGTGGCGTTATGTTCAGAAATTGATTTTAAGAAATAAGAATGTGTTTGATTTCTAATGAAAATTCGTATCGAAATATTGATGCAATCAAAAATATATTTAGCTTAAAATAAACAAAAATGTTCATTTTGTAACTGTATTAAGAAAGAAAAAAGAAATATTTCTAAACAAAATTTTGTACAACCTCAATGATATTAGAATTTGGTTAAAATTTATACTCGGATGGAGATATTTTGACATTTTAAAAATATTTGCAAAAATTTTAAACGCTAAAAATTTAAGTCAAGATTACAGTAGTTCTGTTTTTTGAAATTTGCAAACGGCTGGAAGTTTCTAGCATGAAAACAGCACTTTTGACACGTTAAAATATTATCCATAAGATTAACATAGCATTCAATTTTCACTAACGGAAGTCTTACGGGGCCTTCAGAGCAACTTTAAAACTCTCTTTCCGGCTGTTTTTATGGCATATGTACTTTTATTTCCATGATATAATGCGCCAAATCTGGCAAACTCGCTAATTTCGAAGGATTGATTGACAAGCAATTCCAACCAATAATATTGTTTTGAATACTCCCCTACACAAGCTTTGAGAACTAACGCCAGATGTGGCGACAAGACAACGGAAGTTCTCGCCTCGGTCTGGAAGAGCCTTAATGTTACCAATAAATAACCGCACGATCGATATTTGACTGTGTTTATAATTATTGATTAAAATTAAGATCTGTTTAACCACAGTGGATTCATAATGACCGAGTTCAGTTATGACAAGATATAGTGTTTAGATATGCGTGTGAAGTGAAACCAAGAGTAATCACCAATAAGATCATCATGTTGTGGAGTCAGAGAGCAAATTTAATTGATTCCTTTTCAATTTATTTGTCTTTTACATTGTATAAAATTCACCATATATTTAAATATAAAATTTTTCATTTAAAATATACTTTCCATGACATTCTTGGTGAAAATTGTGTATAATTTCTGTGAAAAGGGATGAAATGATTTATTTATCAATAAAATAAATTATTCAATATACATGGTGGAAAGTGCCTTCTTAATTATTAGTGAACTTTGGGAAAGCCATACAAAGATTAGCTTCTACTCGGTTCAGAAAAAAGAGAATTTCATAATGTAGAAAAGTTTAAATCGTTACAACTGACTGTAAGATTTCAAGATTGAATTGATGAGAAATATGGTACTATTAAAGTTAAGTTGATACTTTTTATTTTAACTTGCTCTCAAATAGATAAAACTATTATTTCTGGAAAGTGGCTAATTTGCTTTTTTTATAGTAAAGCATAGTATCTTTTAAAAATGGATTTTCTGCGAACAAAAAATTTGATAATAGAAAATTTAAATATTAATTAATTGTGACTATTATATCAATGATAATCACATCTAAAGCTCAGGAAATATCAATAATATAATAATTAGCGAAGACTTACATAGTTTCGCTGCTGGTGCCAGGCAAAAGAATAAATTATATTTAAATAAGTTAAAACAGCAAAAAAAAAAAAAAAACCTGATAACTGAATGTAAGCAAAAAGCACTTCTTGAAAAAAATTGATGAACTACTGAAAACCAAAATGAAGAGTTTGGAATATAAACTTGAAAAGTCTATAATAGAAATTGCTGAGGCAGCTGAAAGAACTGGTAAAAGAATGACATTAATTGTGTAAAATCAAACCTCTTGCTATGGTACTTCAGAGAAGCAACAGGTATTACTCGATACAAATAATCAATTAAAAGCGAAAGCTTAAGAGCTGGAAAGTTAGCATTTTCTTTAGAAATATTACGTATCTATAAATAAGCAAGAAATGGAAAAATGTTGAGTGAATAAAGAAGTAGAATATGAAGTTGACAGAAGAAAATTTAAAATTGCTTTGATTAAATAATAAGTATTAAGAAAAGTCACATCCTGTTAACTTTATTTAATACTTGTATTTATTTTGTTTTGAATAAATTTATTTGAAAAGAGATTGCTTTGCCCATCTTAAAATTCTCAATAAATTAATAGATAAAAATCAAAGAAGATGTTTAAAAAAACTCTAAAATTACCCATTATTCTATAAAATGTATAATTCAGTAATGTAAAAAATATTGGTGCTATTTAAATAATTTTTTTTTCGTTTGTAGCTGGAAATTCATTGAAGACTTTTGAAGTAATCATTAAATACAAGGGCGAGTCAAATGAAAGTGAGCCAATGCGAATATATGACAAACAGAGTACTTTATTTAAAAGTAGTCTCCATGAATATTGAGACATTTATTCCATTGACAAATGAACCGCGTCATCCCCGCCTCATAAAACTCCTTGGGCTGTCGATTCAAAAAGTCTGTAACCGACTCCTTCACGGCGTCGTCCGACACGAATCTGGTACCCTTCAGATGTTTTTTCAGTTTCCCGAAAATGTGAAAGTCGCATGACGACAAATCTGGACTGTATGGAGGATGTCTCAGCATGTCCCACTTGAACTTTGCCAGTTGTGTCTTAACCACATCAGCGACGTGGGGACGAGCATTGTCGTGTAGCAAGATCACACCTTTCGTCAATCTTCCAAGTCGTTTGTTCTTAATTGCGACACGCAGCCGATCCAGAGTTGCACATTATCGCGAACTATTGATAGTCTCTCCACGTTTAGCAAATTAAATCAGTAATGGCCCCTGACGATCGAAAAAAAAGTCAATAGCACCTTTCCCGAGCTTTGCCGGCGTGTTTCAGGTTCGTAGTGGTGGCACCATGATTCGTCTCCGGTCACAATTGCAGACAAGAAGTCGTCACCCTCATTGTGATACCGGATGAGATGAGTCAAAGCAGCGCAGAACCTCTCCGTCTTCTGGCGGTCGTTCAAAATCTTGGGCATCCATTGAGCACACAAAAGCCGATAACCGAGATGATCATGAATTATGGTGTGAACCGAACCGTGACTGATTTTCACACGCTCTGCCATTCATCGATGCTTATCCTCCGTTCCTGTCTAATCAGCTCATCAACCCGTGTAATTGTGTCGGGGATGATTGCAAGGTGGCTTTGGCCCGGTCTTGGATCGTCTTTGCAACTTTCACGTCCTTCTCAGAACCGTTTGCTCCAACGCTTCACAGTGGCCAATGCGATGCAATGTTCACCGTACACAGCAGTCATACGGCGACTAATTTCATGTTAGGAAACACCTTCAGCTGTCAAAAATCTGACCACACCACGTTGTTCCTCTTTTGGAGCGTCCATTATGTCACGCTACCGTCTTCAACCCAGTGTAAGAGCGCCTTAAAGAACTTTAACCTCACACTTTCGCTCCACTTTCGTAAATGAAGGCTGTCTCTGTGCTACGCGCATGGCCGCAGATGATGGACCGAACCATTCTTGCTGAGGAGGGGTTGGCTCACTTTCATTTGACTCGCCCTTATATATTTATAACTTAAAAAATATTCTTATTAATTTTTACAATAATTTATATTTATTATTTACAAAAATAATTGAAAAATGTTGCATATACATAATTATATGCATATTTGATAAAAAGACAATTTTAATATAAAATATAATTTAACATGAATGTTGATACCTCCTGGAAATTTTTTATTTGACTCCTGAAGAAATCCTGAAATTTTGATTCTTGGAAATCTGTACAAACCCTATAAGTTAATATTTCAAAAAATTAAAATATTATTTAATAAATTTTCATAAGTATTTCTCTAGTTCAAGAAGTCAAGAAGAGAATAAGAAATTCGCTAAAATAGAATTGTTTCTATCTGGTTACCCTTTTCAGCTTTCACTTCTACTATGGCTAAGAAAGATTATAGTACAGGGTCTTTACTTTGATTCTGAATTGGTATGCTCAATACCAATTGGAAATCAAAGTAAAGACCCTGTACTCTTGGTCTTACTAGAGAAGTTCTATTAAAATGCATTTTACTTACAATAAATTTTAAAAATCACAATGTAAATGTTTCAACTACAATTTTATCAAGAATATTTTGCTTTCTTCACATTTTTATTTTCTACAATCATGTCTAATAAATGATTAATGATGCATAGAGATGGGTGTATCTGTTTAATATTACAATACAAACTAAGTATTTTGCTTAGTTTATAATAAAATATTTTTGAGGTATTTACGATATAATGTTATGAAATACGAAACTTTCATGTTACGGATCAATAGGGCAAAAATAGCGATTTTAGTGTACTGACGTCAAGCATGCGCGGGAGTTATTTTCCGCTTCTGTAGTAAATTTAGTGTGTCAAATACGTATATAGGAATTTCACAAGTTTTAATACAAATTAAGTCTATGCAAAAACATTAAACCAATGAAAGAAGAAAGAAGAAGTCATACTATTTTGCTTCAACATGAAGCAAAAGAAAAATTGACAAAATCTAGTTTTACCTTCCTTCCAACACTGGACTCAAATCTTAAAAGCGGAAACTGATTTTGTTCTGACAGCTATATGATGTGATTAATCATTTTCTACATTAAATGAGCTTGGATATATATTTTTGGTTGCATTTTTAAATTTCAATAAAATTTACTGAAATTTTTTTACTCAATATACTATGACTATTGTGTGTAATACTGTATGCACGCAAAGAGGATATGATATAGGAGTCACTCTAAAATATGGATTTGCAAGCAGAAGGTAAGTGACAGAAAAATATTAACGTTTGTGTATTTGAAAATATTTATTTCATTCTAAGAAACGATGGCGTTGGCTGGTGTAAAATAGTGGAAAAGTGGTAATTCAAATGTACACGGCTGATTGTCACATGTCTGATATCTTATTTTATTCATGGAATACAGAGCTTTCAATTTTTTCATCGATATGATGAAAAGGGTTTCTTGTCAATATTTGGAAGAGTGGAGGTTAATTTTATACATTTTTACTTGTGCTTATAATTTTGATTATTTTATTGAAGACATTTATATTTTTGAAGTTATAATTTTTAAAATAATTTATTTTAACTAAAAACTGTAACCAGCTATATAGTATAGTACATGCACGCTAAATTTTACCGCCCTCCTCCTTTCCCATTATATTGTTTACTCTTTTGTTTTGATAGTGATCTCAGAGAAAAAAAAACTATGGATGTTGTAATTCCTATTAGGATTTCCAGGAAAGCTGAATAAGCAAGTTTTGTTTATAGAAGGCAACATTGAAGGAAACCTTAAAACATATATTTAAATCAAACAGAATATCACAAACATTAAGTCGTTTAGGGATGGCAAGATATATCTGTAACCAGTATTTTATATCAGTATTTGCATGTAACAACCTGTAATCAGTACTATTTTCCAAATACTCAGTACTTCCAGTAACAAAGTCAGCGCGAGTTCGAGTATCCTCAGACAGTTGCAGGTAGTTTCAAAGACAGAGCGAGTACGTGCAACACCCTCTAGAATGTGTGTCTAGGGGGTGTTGGTACGTGCCTGTTACAAAGTAATCAGCGAGTACGTGAGTACGTGCCTGTTACAAAGTAATCAGAGAAAACGTGAGTACGTGCCTGTTAGGCGGGCCGCAAACTCGGTAGACAATCCGATTGAGACGCCGTCTTATATTAGACAAATGCGATCTCATCCATGTCTTAGTGTGACGTAGCTAAAACGTTGTATCTGACGTCATAGAAATCTTAAACCAATAAGAATTTGTTTACATTCCGATTCCATTCACTGTATTCACTGAAGTTTTCACTGTATATTTGTTTTCTCGCGTTTCGATTATTTAATTTCTACGTATAAAATGGATAATATAATAATAGCTGCAACCACTGTTATTATGTGTGCTGGAAACAAAAAGTATAATTAGGAATAATAACATTAAATTAGTAATGATAAACTTCATATTTCTTTTTTGAAAGAATTGGGAATTCCAAAAAAATTTATTTCTATTATTAGTCATTGCAATGTATCAAATTAAATATCAATATGTTTTTAACTAAGATATAAAAATTATCTGTTTCATAACTTAATGATTTAATTTTATCACATTATATAATTTAATCCAACATATTTACTTTATGCTTTGAAAATATAAGTACTCAAAATATATTTGTAAGAGGTAAATCATCACTATTGCTACTATTGTAGTGTAAATAAACATGAGGTATTATAGTTGGTTATTTTTTTTACACAAGAAAGAGTTATCCTTGAAAAATAAGAAAATGGATTATTGAGAACAAGTTATAGTTGTAATTGTATGAAAAAGTTAAAATTCTTAAACAATGACATAAAATATCATTTTTTGCATACCCAGTTTAATTTTGAATGTAGGACTTCTCTGTAAGATAGTAATTTGTTGACAAGAATATTTTGATTCAATGATTATATATATATATATATATATATATATATATATATATATATATATATATATATATATATATATATATATATATATATATATATATATATATATATATATATATATATATATATATATATATATATATATATATATATATATATATATATATATATATATATATTGTAATACAAGTATGGTAAGTTTTTCATTACTACAAAATAAAGTGCTCTGCTTATTTCCTGATATTTCTGCATTAGAACATGTTATATATATTGTCAAAATATTCTTGCATTTATTTGTATATATACACACTAAACTAGATCTGAATATCAGAAAACTGAGTTATTACCTAAAATATTTTCTATAAATAGTTGCTATAATTTATGAGAAAAAATAAACTTTCAAGTTGTGCTTAATTTTTTTTTTTGTTGGGATACTTGAAAGAAAACCACTTATTTCAAATATTAAATGAGTTTAAGCACCCGTTAAATTAAAATGTGCACTTAAGAGGGAATCTCAAGTCTAAGAAGTATATAGCACATAACAATATTGCATTTATTAAGGAATTCTTTTTATAAGAATATCAGTTGGAATTGTACATATATGCTCAAATTGTTTTAAATTAACAATAAGGGAATATAAATATTTTAGTTAATTGCTGCTATTCTATATATAATATGATTAAATATTGCTTATAAATATATATTAAACTATATGATTTACTAATAATTATCATTCAGTATTGGTTTTTTATTGTTTAAAAATGATGAGCAAATATAAACATGAAAAAAGAGCAAAGAGAAATTTTCTTGTAGAAATTGTACTTATTAGTCTACATTAAACAGAATATTTTAATTACTTGTAATATCAATTGAATATTTTGAATTATAAAATATTTAGATGAGAATCATTGAATATATATATATAGAACATTATATTTAGTAGCTAGTATCTATTTAAGAAAAACATTAAATTAATAAACATAGCCACATTCAATATTATACATTTTTAATCAATTAAATTTATTAATATTTAATCATATAAATAAATTTTACATTAATTACATAAATTAAAAATAACAATACTTTCACAAAGGGCTTAAAATTTCTGTACTTGCATACTATTCAACTGGCTACAGATACAATAAAAAAAAGGTTTCAAAGTTGGGACTTATCAAATGTTGCATAGTAATTTTTTTTAAATAGTAAACAGGATATTGTTTTCTAAAATTATACAAGTAATAATCATGATAAAGAATTAATATGCTTATTTATAACCATTGCTGACACATTGTATTTCATATTAACTAGTATAGCAAATTATGGACAATATAAGATAAAATTATATTATCATTATAATAATTATATAAGATATATTAAAAGATTAGAGTAAAACAAATTTTTAAAATACATATAACTGTTTAAATATTATTTCAATCTTTCTTTAACATCAATTTTGATTTCAGCAACGAGTACAAAACTAATTAATAAGATATTTTATTTTGACATAATAATGTATGTTTAAAAAATTGGTAATGGATTATAAAACTGAAAATTATTGAAAATATATGCACAAAATACATTACTACAAATAAAGAGATACTTTTATCATTAATATATATTTAAGGAGAATATGTTTAATTGTATGAGAAATAAGACATTTTATATAGTAGAAAATATATGGGAAATTTCTTTAATTATTACACCTCTCTTGTGTTTGTCAAAATAAAGTTTATCTTTTGGGTCCCAGAGGCATCGGTTCTCTACATAAATTAAATAAAATTAATGAACAATTAAGGAAGGAAAACATTTAATTTAAAAATAACAATATTTATATATATATATATATATATATATATATATATATATATATTACCTCTATAAAGATCTATAATAAGTTCTTCTTCCTCAAATGTAAACCTATAATTAGTTGGACTTTCCATTTTATTTTCCACGCGGTAATAAAAATTTTGCAGCGAAAAACGTATGTTGAAATTAGCGGTCTCGCGGAAAGTTGCCAGATATTTCGAACCTGCTCGAAATCTAGAAACGTCTCGCGCTCCACCCCTTTTCTGACGTAACTAAGACCTCAATGACGTCATTTGGTCTAATGGTAATCTCGCGAGTCGTTCTGAGCATCTCGCGAGATACGTCTCATGCGATGATCTACGAATTTGCGGACTGCCTTACAAAGTAATCAGAGAAAACGTGAGCACTTGCTTGTTACAAAGTAATCAGCGTGTATGTGCGTACGTAACTGTTTCAAAGTATTCAGTGTAGTTACAGTGTACTTGACTGAATGTACAGAAGAGCCAATGAAAGAGCGAGTACAAGTAATAATGTCATCGATATATCGAAACAGACGGATGAATTATGAGATTGTGGTAGCTTCTTATCATGGAGGAAGGAACATAAGTGGACCCGCCCTGTTGGTCAGTGCTTGACGTATGTGCCATATCCCCTCCGTCTTCCGAAACATTACACTAAAACCTGTTGTTCACTATTAAGCCTCTTGTTGAATTGAAATATTTGAAAGAAAATATACTTATTTAAACTTCATTATTAAAACAGAAATTATTTTAATGAATGATTATTGAATAATCATCATAAAAGAAAAATTTCCTCCGTAAAAAATTAATTTAAAGGAGATTAATTTTATAAGTTTAGGAATACATTTAATTATTTTGCAAACAAAACTACTGAGTTTTTAACATTATACATTAATATTAAAATATCATACTTTTTGAGAAGATATTTTTAGCTTATATAAATCTTATTAAATATATCAAGATTTATTGAAATTTGATTTTAGATAAAAAAAAATCTATTTTATTTAGTTTCTAGGTTTCTTACAGTTGACTTTATATTACAATTTTTTTTACTTTATTTAACGAAATTCATTTACAAATATTTGATAATGAAAACTTTTTTCTAATATTGGATTAAAAATACACTTTACTGTATAAATTTAAATAAATTTATATACAGAATCATAATTCTCTCTTATAAAGGGAAAAATTATAACCAAATAGCAGAATATTACATGCATGGATAAAACCACATGGAATAACATGGATAGGAAACTTTGCCACTGAATATCAATAAAGAAAAGAAAAATCGACATTTTTTTCTCATGATTATAAATATAATAATATATGATTTTTAATTAAATTCATAATATTCAAGTGTTAATCTCAGAGTCAATAAGGTGAATAACATGTCTAAAATTTCTTTATTGAAATACATAATATTAATAATTAATCAAAAATACAAAGAAAGCTCTGAAGTATCAATAAAAATATTTTTTTTAAAATAGTAAGTAATTTAGATCACTTTTACTTTGTTGTGTGCAATTTAAATGAAAATAATGCTTCGTTATTCTGTGTCCTGAATAAGAAAGTATTGTTTCCCTTAAAAGACAGAGTACGCGTGGTATCGTCTGCTAGCTACTTCACCGGCGCTCTTGATATTTCACGGTTAGAACAACTCTTATATTCCTTCCTTCATGCTTCTTGTGGTAGGGAGGCTGGGTGGGAGAAGGGAAATGACAGTTGGTTTATATAACTGGTAAATAGAAGAGGGATACTTGGAAACTGAAACATCTCTTTGGGTTGGAGAGGGAGACATAATGAATTTATATTGCGAAATAAAATACGCATGTACATTTGTTTCGTTTCAGTTAATAAAATAAATGAGTTGAGAAAACCAAAATAATCGCGCGTTGCACATTTAGTGATTATCGTTCTTTTTCCAATATATGTCGTTTTTTTTTAAATATAAGAAAAGCATGATATTCTTGTTATGTAATTAGCAATTTTTATTAACATTTATTTTTGTTATTATTTCTTTTAAAAATTTAATTTTATTTCATGAATATATATAACATATATATTTGAACCTTAAATTAGGTCACATTTCTTAAATTAAAAAATATATTTAAATTAAATCTGCTTACATACTTCCATTGTTATTTTTACTTTGCATATTTTTTATTATAATTCCGTATAAATATGTTTATGTTTCATTCAAACATGTTTTAGTTCCTCTATATTTTACTGTAAGTATATAGAATTTAAACTTTTAGTAAAAAAGTTCTTTTGTATTCTTTACCATAGGATTTATTTTTATTCAGATAGTAAAAATATTGATTTAAACCTAATAAAGGTAGTTTATTCATTTTAGTTTAAAGTTTCGAAATGAAAAAAAAAGCCTTAATTCAGTTAATTTTTACCTTATCTTTATTTACACCATCATGTGTTACCGTCATGTTTATTTCTTAAATTATGGATTCATGAAAATAAAATATATGTATTTCTGTTCCTCCATTTTTTATTAAACAATGTTTCTCAATATTTTAACTTAAAACATTATAACATTTAGATTATTGGTAAAACTGTTTTTATATTTTTTGAATGTTATTGAAATTTTATATCTATACTAATATAAAATAACTATGTTTACTTAAACATTATTAATACAGTTTTAATTTTACAAAGCTACTTTATTTAACCATAAATTGATTAAGTTAAAGGAAACTGAAACAAGATATGTGAGTTATTGCAATTTTTATTTTAGAAAAAACTAGTTTTTCTATTACATAAAAATATAAACAAGTAAACGTCTCTTATAATAAAAATTACTACCTATTGTACATAAAAAATTTCTATGTTTGTCTCGTTAATGTTTAATTATAGAAAAATAAAGGAAATTAAATTTAAGTTGATATTTTGATTAATTGCTGTATTTTTGTAAGCAAACTTAAAATAAAATCTCTTTGTAATTAATTAAACCTCCCACTTTACGATTCTTTGCAAAATATTTACCAGCTAATTGTAAAAATTCATGTATATAATTGGAAAGTCTTACTAAATTCTAATAAAAAATTAATCTGTTTAGGTTAAAAATTGAAATTATATTATTTCATCTAATTTTATATTTTAATTAACATTGGAAGTCTGAAAATTACGATTGAGTAATTGGAAAATTTACTTAGAACAGATATAAATTCTGAAAATAAATGTAAATAATAAAATGTCATGATTTTCATATTGAATGAATTACGTTTAAGAAAATTTAGAAATTTACAATTTTTTACAAAAAAACGGTTTGTAGCGGTTGAAACTTAAATTTCTTTGCTTCATACTAGAAATTAAAGCATTACAGGAAAAACAAAAACTTGCAATTAATGAAATGTTGCATAAATAATGAAATGAAATGTTTCAATGCAATTAATGAAATGTTCTTCTTCTTCTTAGAATTGGGTTTGTATGTCATTGGGCACCTCTGCTTTTATCAGCATTTTGTACCATTAACTCCAAACCCAATGTTTCCTAGTTCCAGTTGCTCGGGTCACCCACTTTATTAATAAAGTTCGATAACCCTTTAATGGAGTCTAGGTGTAACTCTCTAGTATCGATGATGCCTAAAGAGGTTAATCTAGGGAGGGCAAGAGCCTGGCATTCATAAATGATATGCTCTGCCGTTTCCTCTTGCGTATGACATTTCCAGCAGATAGGGTCTTGCTGAAATAGTCCCATCTGGTCAGAGAGTCAGTCATACTAGGGATAGCTTCCTGACTTTCACCAGAAGATGGTTTGGAGGTCATTTCTACCTCAAGTGAAGGATTCATTACTGCCCCTTTACAAGACAGCCTCTGAGTTCACTTGTCTTTTTCAGCAAGGTCAACTTCAGAGGCATCACCTGTAGATGCAGGAAGGATTGTTATTTCTTGTGTCTTTTCAGCCACAAGATAACAATTTATAAGCTCAGGTAATATAAGTCCACCCAGCATTGCCTGAGATACTGGGCAAGGCAAATTACTCTAGAAGTTTGCCAGGCAACTAGAGGCTCCGTTAAGACACCAATACCGCGGTGCCAATTAGCACTAGGCACGGAACGCATAACACCAGGGTTTACGGGAGCTGGTTCGCGGCCTCTGATTCTATATTCAAGGCTATCCTGTCATTCCTACAGGACGTTCGGTGATCCACCGCCTACCGACGCGCCTGGTAGCTGCTCAGGCCCCAGGTAATGAAATGTTGCATAAATAAGAATTATTTTTTATCGATCTTTTTATTAATATATAAGTGAATGCTTATTTATAAATGATAATAATTTAAATTAACATTATATATATTAATTAATTTTATGGAGTTATGTAAAATATTATTGATCTACTTATTTAGTTTTAATTAAAGATTAATTTATTTATAATTAATTTAGTTTTTATTCAATTTATTTATATAATATTAAAATTTTGTCATTATATTTTAATCCTATAGATGGCAGTAAAAAAATTGTAACAAGTACAAAATGTAATCGGTAAAATACTTGTTTCTGTAAAAGTAACTGTACTCAGTACAGGAAAAGTAACAAGGTCCCACCCTTTTCCATCTGTTGCCACTCCCGAAGAGAGAAACTTACCTCTCATGGAGTTTGGTGGTGATGCATCATTATCTCTACTTTGAGTTTGGGGATATAAACTCAAAAACAGTAAACAACATAAGGATAATATATGCATAGAACATCAACATACATGCAGAACTTGAAATAATTGTGAACTTGAAAAAATGCATCATTATCTCTACTTTGAGTTTGGGGATATAAACTCAAAAACAGTAAACAACATAAGGATAATATATGCATAGAACATCAACATACATGCAGAACTTGAAATAATAAAAAAGTACAAATCACAATACAATAATTTCCAAATATTCGAATGCAAATTTAAAGCAATATCTTAGAGTTTAAATATAGAAAGTTCAAAAGTTTGTTTAGAAGTTTATAAATCCAGTCTTTTAATTGGTTTTAGGGATGGGCTTTGTTACTTTTCTTGTACTTGGTACGTACTGAGTACAGTTACTTTAAAAGTAACAAGTATTTTACCGATTACTTTCTGTACTTGTTACAATTTTTGTGCTGCCATCTATCGGATTAAAATGTAATGACAATTTTTCTAAGTTTTATGAATAGATAAAAACTAAATTAGTAATAAATAAATTAATAATTAATTAAAGATTAATTAAATATATAACATTTTGTATAGTTCCATAAAATTAATTAATATAATTAATGTTAATTTAAATCATTATCATTTATAAATAAGCATCCAGTTAAGGTTAAAATAAGAGCTGATGTAATAATCTATAAAAATATTTCTTTTAATAAATGCAACATTTCAATAATAGCAATTTTTGTTTTTCTTAAAAACTTCAATTTTTATTATGAAGCAATTAAATATAAGTTATTCCCTCAACAAACAGTTTTTCTGTGAAAAATTTTGAACTTATATATTTTAATAAATATATTTCTTTCAGTATAAAAAATCCTAATCTTTTGTTATTTACATTTGTTTTTAGAATTTTCATCTGTTCTAAGTAAATCTTCAAATTATTCGATTGTAATTTTCAAAGTTTTCCAATGTTAATTAAAATATTAAATTAGACGTGATAATATAATTTCTATTTTTCAACCAAATCATCATCTTAATTTTTTGTTTTAATTTAGTAAGATTTTCCAATTATATAAATAAATTTTTATAATTAACTAGCAAATAATTTGTAAAGAATCGTAAAGTGGGAGGATTAATCAATTACAAAGAGATTTTTTTAAATTTACTTAGAAATATACAATTAGTTTAACAAAAATCAAATTAAATTTCTTATATTTTTCTATTATTAAACATTAATGAAACAATTATAGCAAAATTTTTGATACCTAATAGATAGTTATTTATTTTATAAATGGCGTTTATTTGTTTATATTTTTATGAAATAGATAAACTAGATTTTCTAAAATAAAAATTGCATTAACTCACATATCTTGCTTCAGTTTCCTGAATCTTAATTTATGGATAAATAAAAAGCTTTGCAATTAAAACTGTAATAATTCTTTTTAAGTGAATATGATCATCTTTCATAAAGTAACTTTTATAGTAACACAAAAATTCATTAAATTACAAAAACTGCAAAACTGTTTCACCAATTATTTATAAATTTTATGTTGTTTTAATGTAAAATATTAAATAATGTAATGTTTAATACAAAATACAGGAACTAAAATACATATATTTTATTTACATCAAACTGTAATTTAAAAAATACACATGATGGTATAAATAAAGATAAAAAGTTAAAAGTTGACTTATATAAAAAAAATTTTTTTCATTTTGAAGCTCAAAATTAGAATGAATAAACTACCTTTATTATGTTTCAACCAACATTATCACTATACGAATAAAATTAACTGTATAGTAAAAAAATATAAAACAAATTTTTCCCAAATTTTAAATTCTATATATTTATATTCTACATATTCATAGTAAAATATAGTGAAATTAAAACATGGTACAATAAAAAGTACATATATTTATATGGAATCATAATCAAAAATGCACATAATAAAAAAAAAACAATGAAAGTATATTAATAGTTTTAATTTATATATTTTGTTTAAAAATTTGGAAACCAAAATAAAATACATTTGTATTTAATGAGGTTCAAATAAATATGTTCATTCTATATCAAAATATTTTCTCAGTTAAAAAAAATTCATTTTATACAATTTTATATCTGGAAATTGATTCTGGTACCAGAAAGTATATCTGGAAATTGATTTATCATAAATTCATTCAAATATCTCGTAATTTTTTTTCAAATCTTTAAATTATATTACATTACATACATATTCAAATGTTTGCTTTATGTCATCTAAATGGGTGCAGAGTTTACGTTACGTAGTTTCAATATATATATATATATATATTACTGGCACATTTTCAAGAAAAATTTTAGCATATTAGGCAATATTCTCATTCTTATGATTTTTTAAATTATGTTGTGATAAATTTCGGTTCATTTATTTAAATAGAATTATATTATATTTTGTGCAGAAATTTATGCAAAAAGTAATTTTTTTTGATGATTTAAACTGAATTTACCGACATAAATCTGAACTGAAAACTTGGTTTTATAAAAATGAAGGTAATTTTTCTAAATCTAATGTGCTGGCGTACATTTTAATTTAGATACTTGATTCCCAGTTATATTATTTTGAGATAAGCTAGAAATACGTATTTTCTGATTAAAACTCTAAACGAAATTTAAGTTTTCTATAAAACTACTTAATATAACACATCTTAATTAATTTGCTTAAATGCAGCTCATTATGAATAATGAGCGAATGTTTTTTTATTTTTTAACAGGTACTTACATTAAAGAGTAAAATTCAATATTTGAAATACAAAAAGTTCTAGAAAATTCTCAGAATTCAGTGTTATTAATTATTTTCATATTTCTTTTCTTGTTTCCGAAAATCATCCCCCAATTATACCATTTTAAATTTTAAATACGAATTGAAAATATGCATTTTTATTTACGTGAACAATTTCCCCCAATTTTATTTTCTCATTTTCAGAACAGCAATTTTTTTGATTATATAACTACCTAATTTTTAATGGTAAAAATATTTTTGAAGAGAAAAAATTGTTAAAGTAAAAAATATTTAATTACTTTTAGAAATATTTTTTTAAAAATTATCTTTAAAACAAAAATATAGTAAAAAAAATTCCATTCACTTTTTGCTTCAAGCCAATAGAGTAATTTTGGAAACAATGATCAGATTTAAAAAATTTAATTAAAATTAATTAAAAGTTAAAAAATAATGAGAAAAATAAGTCAATAAATATGGAATAATATGTAACAAGAATATCAGGCTTTTTTCTTATATTAAAAAGTGACATATTTAAAACAGAAGTATAACCATTAAATAAATGTGCTACAATTATTGATTTTCCCAACTCATTTATTTTATTAACAAACACGAAACAAATGAACTTGCTTTTTTTCTTCATTTTCGCAATAGAAATTCATTATGTACCCTCTCCAGCCAACACCCTCTCCTAAAATACATGCATCTCTAGGGGGTGTTGCTTCAGCCCAAAGAGATTTTCTAATTCCCAAGAATCAATCTTCTATTTTCCAGTTAAACCAGCATCTCATTTCTCTTCTCCTACCCACCCAGCCACCCTTCCTATCATGGGAAGAGATTTCCCAAATCCTGACACAATCTCCTAATTCGTCCGTGTGTATCGATATATCGATGACATTGTTACTCGTACTCGCTCTTTCATTGGCTCTTCTGTACTTGTTACATTCAATTAAGTACACTTATTACTTTGTAACAACCACGTACTCACATACTTGCTTATTACTTTGTAACAACCACGTACACACGTACTTGCTTGTTACTTTGTAACAACCACGTACACACGTACTTGCTTGTTACTTTGTAACAACCACGTACACACGTACTTGCTTGTTACTTTGTAACAAGCACGTACTCACGTACTTGCTTGTTACTTTGTAACAACCACGTACTCACGTACTTGCTTGTTACTTTGTAACAAGTACGTACTCGCTCATTACTTTGTAACAGCCACGTACTGGTCAAGTACATTGTACCTGCAACTGTCTGAGAATACTCGAACTCGCGCTGACTTTGTTACTGGAAGTACTGAGTATTTGGAAGAAAATGTACTGATTACAGGTTGTTACATTCAAATACTGATTACAAAATACTTGTTACAGGTATTTCTTCCCATCCCTAATTGGTTTTATTTCTCGTCTTGAGCGAGTCATGGGTACAGTTTCATCTGAGTCAATATTATGCGCAGGCTGCTTACTTACCACTTCCGGAACCTTCTTTGTCAACGAATCCTCGAGAGAAAATGATCTCAGCAATTTTTTTTAAACAAATTAATTGGCTCTAATTTTTTTCTCGTCTTTGTTTTCCAGGCTCCCTAATTTCAACTTTCATTTGTCAATCAAACGCTTTTTTTATCTTCTTCGTTAAGGATTCATGATATTAATTTTCAATCAATTTTTCAAAATTATCAATTCATCAATCAAATTTTGTTAGGTTTCCATTCAAATTAAAATTTGGAAGACGTAAAGATTCTCTCTGAATGTTGCTTTTATGTAATATTAAATAATAATAGTTTGTTTTGCGAGGCTGTAGCAGTTTTAATCTGTTTTCCATTATTCATTTCATTGATAGCTTCTTAATGTATTAAGTTTTTTATGTCTTAATGTTTTATGCTTAAAGATCTTAAACACAGTTAGAAATTTTCCTCATTTTTGCCAGCTCTGTAAACAACTTTTGCTGAAAAAATGATGCGAAATAATGTTGGAAAGATATGCATTTTTTCGGATTACTGTCATTGATGCATTCGGGATTCTCGGCCGCACAACGTGAGTTCTTGTTTATCATAATTTTTTCTTTCAATTATGAAGTATATCTTAAAATCGATTAAATGACAATTAAATATAATTTTCATTTTTCCTCTTATAATATGTATTAGTCATATTTGTTGTAAAACATAGTAGCTCATGTAAAAGGGCTTAAAATGAAATAATTAATGTAATATAAAAGAAAATCTTGTAAATTCTTATTTAAAATATTAAAGCTGCAAAATACTCTTCAATTTTTTTGGATTGCTCTCTGCACTACAATATATTTTCCATTGATAAAGTTTATTGAAAGTTTTTTCAAAATTTATAAGTGGTTATTTCATAAAAGCAATTTCTGATATTTTATTAAAGAAAATAAAATGTTATAGTTTTGTGCCAATTTTTCTTATTTTGAGGTAACTCAAGGAGAATAATTGGCTCTTGATCTAGGTTGGGAAGAAAATCACTGATTTATATTACAAACTGGCTATAAATAAAATTGTAATCATATTATTAGACTTTTCTTTTTAACTAAATATATTAAAATTTTTTTATTTAATAATTTAATCAGTGAAATTGAATATTAAGAAACTTAAGCTGTGAAATCCTTTAATGAAATGCAATATTCTTACGCTTAATTCTTATGGTTCTGTGTGGGTTTAAATATGCCAAACTATTTTACTATGTCTGAATTCTTGCATTTGTATGATGTAATTTGTGTTTAATGACTTAACATGATTGTATACATGCGATAAATTTGTTTTGTGTGTTAGTGTAACCCTTGAAGCATTTGTTTAATAATTTGTTTTTATTTGATTACCATTTAAGCTTTTGAAGTGGGTTATTGGTAAAAGACAGTGGAACTGTGCAGGTTTGGCCCGATTTCCAATTTTCGCACCAAGTGTTGCACAGTTATGTCGTCAACCTGAATTATGTCTCTACGTGTTGTATCCGGTTACCAAATACCAATCATATTCAAACTTAAACTTTGGAATATCAGGCCTTTTTAAATTCCAGCTATCAAAATTTTGATCATTTCATTATAGTTATAGAAGGTATATATATATTAAAGAAATATTAAAATTCTAATAACAAGAAATAAATTTTTTATTGAAACTGGAATTTTAATTTACCAGGGAGTGGTGCCCACCTTAAAAAACTCCAGTGTAGTGCCACCTACTACAGTGACAACTGGGCAATAAAGCTAAGTTTCTAATGTTAACAAGTTGCGCTGATGACACTCTGCTTGTCATTAATGGTAAATCAAAAGAATTAATTAAAAAGAATTGTAATGAATCATTGCAATTGTTCTCTTCAATGTGTCAACAGCTTAAACTTACTGTCTCTTCTCCCAAATCTAGAGTTATGATCATCGGCAGAAAGAATAAGAGACTTAAATCCAATCCCAAAATTACTCTTAACGGTGAAAGCCTGAAGCATATCCGCTGTCTCAAATACCTCGGTGTGGACATTGATTTTAAGCTCTCATTCCTTCCGCATCTGCGAGCTATTAAAACTAAAGTTATTTTGATCGCACAAAGACTGAAAGCAATGATTAGATAGCAATGGGGACTTAAAGGAAGAATCACTAAGGTTATTTACCTCACCATAGTAGAAAAAATGATTATGTATGGTTGCTCCGCCTGGGCATTTCCAATGACTAGCAGGAAAATCAAGCTCCTCAACAACATCCAAAGGTTCTTCCTTCTCCTTATCACCAGGGGCTTTAAGACTACCTCGACAGCAGCCTTAGCCACCATCGCAGGTCTCCCACCACTTCACTTGGTAGTTCAAAAAGAAGCACTCAAAACTCAAATTCTGCAGCTTCGCAAGAATGTTGCAATTGACGGGCAGTGGTTTACATCCACCAGTTTTGAGATGCCTGTTCACAAAGACACAGTTCACCCAGTCAATAGGCTAAAAAATACTCGAATTATCAACTTGCCGAACATCCCCTCATGCCAGCATCCTATCGTTCACACAGATGAAGAACTGCATTACTACACTGATGGTTCCAAGCATGACGCTGCAGTGGGAGCTGCCTTTGTTGTTCTCCAAGGAGACACAGAGGTACACTCAACACAGTTAAAATTGCGAACAGACAACTCGGTCTTTCAGGCTGAAGCACTGGCCTTATTATCGGCCTTAAACCATGTACTGGATGCCTCAAATTCACCAGCCACCATTTGGACAGACAGCTTGTCTGTCTTAATGGCACTCCGCAACCCAACTCACACTTCCCCTCTTATCAATGCCATACAATGCAAACTCCATCAACAATCATCTATTCAGATCCGTCTCTCCTGGGTAAAAGCACATGCTGCAAATGTGGGAAACGAGCTGGCAGATCAAAGAGCAAAGGAAGCAGCGGTGAATGAGAACTTATTAGAAATAGATCTACCACTTCCACGAACCCACCTTCTGCAGTTCCTTAAGCAAAGACTCAAACATCAATGGCAAACCAGCTGGGACGACTCTTTAACTGGCCGCCTCACACACAGTATTATACCCCATGTTACAACGGACAGGCTCATTTCAAATCCAATGATCATCTTTCTTATAACAAATCATGGACCCTTCCCAGTGTACTTTCACCGATTCGGTAAAGCCTCAACCCCACTTTGCAGCTGCGCGAACGGCAGTGAAGGTAATGCTTTGCATTATGTGGAACACTGTAGCTATACGGTGGGCCTCCACCTAATTCGCCATTCCTCACAATCTGACATCGCTTTCATCAAGTTTATTATTGGTGATAAATTTAGAGTTAAAAGAGTGATGAATATTATGTCCATGCTGGTTACAAAAGGACTGGACTTATGCACCTCGCCAGTACAAACCACATCACAAACACAAAATGACTCTGAATTTAACCTCTCAGATGATGATTAAAGCAAGGACAATTGCAGCACACTTCCTTAATTTTGTAAAATTTTGCTTTATTTTTCATATTGTCTGTTACACATCTTACTGTATTTAGCCTAGAATTTTGTTTTTCATGTTTTTTCTCTTATAAGTAAGAATCATTATATCTTTTCTAAGCTGGATTTCTCAAATTAACGAGACTTGTTATGTCAATTCTGTACTTGTTAAATTTTTATGAATGATTCACTCTATCTCTAGTATATCTAACTATTTCGTCGCCTACTCTATTTTTTTTCTTTAATGTTTACCTTTGCTGATTTTCTTTTTCATGGAATTATTGTATCTTATTCCTGTAATATGTGACCAAATGTTTTTTTTTTAAATATTTCACTTTAATGCAAATTTGTTAAATAAATTTAAACTAAAATAGATGCTGCGGTTAATAGTAATCTCAACCACCTTTTATACTTATTTAATCTCCTCTGCTTTAATTTACACATTACTTATGTATTCATCTTTAATTTTAAATTTTTCCTCTCTTATGTACTGAAATGTAATTTGTTCCAATGAGCCTCTTTCTCTGACATGTATCACAGATATAGGCTTGAATGTCCAACATTGTTTTCATTTTTAGTCCTCAACTACGTAGTCAAGTTCTGGATCTCAGCGGGCACCTGGCACTTCGTGCGAGGTGTTTATTCCTCTAATTTGAAGAGGGGTGGAACCTGATAACCGATAGGTACAGACCAGGGCCTCCTCTTCTCGTTGTTGTTGTTGTTGTTATTGTTAACAAGTTGCATTTTTTTTAATCTCAAATTTTCCTATACCGGGCAATGGCGCTCACCTTAAAGAAACTTCTGTGTAGCCTTGCTTACTACTATGATAACCAGGTAATAAAACTAAATTTCTAATGTTAAAAAATTGCATTTTTTATTAAAGATCAAATTTTAACTAACCAGGCAGTAACGCCCATCTTAAAAAATTTTAGTGCTGTACAATATAACATTAAGTAAGTCTAATTGCATGTTTCACATTAAAGATGTATTTACTTGCGTAAACTTACATTTCTGTAAAAACTAGTGTTTATTACCTCTCTGAGTGAAGTTTTAGTAGAAAACAAAATAACACCTAATCTTCATTGCTTTCGCAATCATTGTACCCGACGGGAGAATAAACGGTTCGAACAGCTTTGAAGAAACTTTCCATCAACTTCGAAGAAATCTTATTTTTTTATGGCTTCTCCACCATACATACTTTGTGATGTATCAATCAATCAAACTGACCATGGAATGGATCTTTTAATGGTCGACCTAACAAAAAATCTAAATAATATAACTTTAAAAAAATTCCAAATATTATACTTTTCAAAAATTTCAAACAATAGTTTAAAAATAATGAATGTCTTCCAAAAATTCAAAATAATATAACTTAAAAAAAATTGGAAGACTAATAATGGTAAAATTAATGTAACAAATTCTTAAATTGTATACAAATAAAATTACTCATTAAATGCTTCAAGGGTTGCATACAAAACAAATTTTGCGCATGTCATACGATCACCTTATGTCCAAAATCATGTTGTGCAAATGCATTCTGAACTGTTATGCCCATTTGCTGCATTTCATTGCCTGCTTTGTGCATTTTGCCCATCGTACAGTTCCCTAGTCTTAGGCAGGGTTATTTAATGCTTATATTTTAAAATGTTTTTGAGATAATGTTTTTAATATTAGTTTGCAGTGAATATTTAATTTTAAGTTTCTTAAATAAAATTAATTTGAAAGCTTTTAAAATAAGTTAATTTGGTAAAGCTTATCAGACCCATACGAGTTTGGTGTGATTTCAAATTTTCACGCCAAGCACTCTACAGCTCTGTCGACAACCTAAATTACCTCACTACGCGCGATACCTGTCAATCAATAACGATCGCGTTCCACCTTCATCTTTGAAATAGCGCATTTTTCTGAATTCCAAATATTAAAAATTTTAATATTACATTATAATTAAGTACTGTAGAAGTTTTAAAATTCTATTAACTAGAAATGAAAATTTTAAAACTCGAATTTTAAGATACCATGCATTTGGGCTCACCTAAAAAAAGAATGTACCACTACGTACTACAGTGACAATCGATAATATAGCTAAATTTCTAATGTTAAAAAATTTCACTTTTTTAATTAAAATTCAATTTTTAATGTAGCGAGTAATTGCGCCCACCTTAAAAAAACATAAATGTAGCACTACCTACTACAGTGCCAACCGGGCAATAAAGCTAAATTTCTAACGTTAACAAATTTCATTTTATATTTAAATTCGATTTTAGATATACCAAACAATGGCGCCCACCTTAAAAAAATATCAGTGTAGCGCTACCTACTACAGTGGCTACCGGGCAATAAAGCTAAATTTCTAACGTTAGCAAATTTCCTTTTTTATTTAAATTCGACTTTTAATATACTGAGCAAAGGCGCCCTCTTTAAAAACACATCAGTGTAGCGCTACCTACTACAGTGCCAAATGGGCAATAAAGCTAAATTTCTAACATTAACAATTTTCACTTTTTGTTTAAACTCGAATTTTAATATATCTCCCACATTAAGGAAATTTCAGTATGCAGCACATTCAAATACTAACATGCAATACACACAACTTAAACATTCATTTACTTTTGGAACATTCATTTTTATAAAAACTTTAGTTTCTAAATATGAATAAAATTGTAATGAAAAACAAAATAACTCACCTAATCTTCATCGCTCTCCAAATCGTTGCTTTTCGGCGAATATACTCTTTTTATCGCATTTAAAAAGTTGGTAAAAGTTACCAGACCCGTACGCGATTGGCGCGATTTCAACTTTTGGCACCAAGCGCTCTACAGCTCTGTCGCCAACCTAAATTACGTCACTACACGCGATAGATGTCAACCAATAACGATCGCGTTCTAACTTCAGCTTTGAAATCGCGGGTTTTTTAGAATTCCAAATGTTAAAAAGTTGAATATTTCATTATAATTAAATACTGCAGAAGTTTTAAAATTATAATAAATAGGTACGAAATTTTTAAAAGTTGATTTTAAATATACCGAGCAATGGCACCCACCTTAAAAAACATCAGTGTAGCACTACCTACTACAGTGCCAACCGGGCAATAAAACTAAATTTCGAACGTTAACAAATTTTGCTTTTTGTTTAAACTCGAATTTTATTATCCCGAGCAATGGCGCCCACCTTAAAAAACATCAGTGTAGCGCTACCTACTGCAGTGCCACCCGGGCAATAAAACTAAATTTCGAACGTTAAAAAATTTCACTTTTTGTTTAAACTTGAATTTTAATATACCGAGCAATGGCATCCACATTAAAGAAATTTCAGTACGCGGCATATTCTAACACTAATATGCAATACATACAACTTAAAAATTCATATACGTACTTTCTTACTACCATCACGCTCTAAATAAAAAAACGTAAGTTCAATATATTCTCATCCATAGTTAATTTTTGCTAGCAACACACAAACACCAAAATTCGAACATCGAAACTAAATTATTAAATATTATTATATAATAGTTTCAAGGGTTACATACAAAACGCGCTTGTCAGGCGATCATGTTACCCAATAAATGAAAACACGTCATACATACGTAATCTGAACCATTAAACCAGTTTGACGAACTTATCGCACCACTTTATCGCCAGCTTGGCGCATTTTACCCTCTGTAGGAATCTCTTCACTTTAGTGAAAAAATCTTCTATTCTGTTTTCCCGATGATTCTTTCTCCATACGTACTCCGCGAAAACGTAAAATCAATATATCCTCACCAATAATTATTAATTTTTGCAAGCAACACACAAACTCCAAAAATCAAATATTGAAACTCAATGCGTTAAGATTTTTCTGTAATACTTTACAGGTTACATACAAAATGCACATGTAACGCCATCACGTTACCTCATAAATGAAATGCACGTCATACATAAGTAATCCGAACTGTTAAACCTGTTCGGCAAACTTATCGCACCACTGTATCGCCTGCTTGGTGCATTTTACCCTCTGTACGAATCTCTTCACTTTAACGATTAATTTTTATATTTTCATTATTTTAAATTAATATTTTGAGTTATTTTCCTATCAGAGTATATATAATGACATTATCATTCTGTGAAAATTGTGGCAGATTTTTTGGAAGTGAAATTTGATTATTTTTCTTACAACTGCTGATAATTCTGCAAGTGGTAAAATCCTAGGCTTCTGTGTGAGTTTGCCATGATTTCCAATTTTCATACTAAGTGCCGCACAATTATCTTGCCAATCAAAATTACGTGACTACATGCCATTTTCAGTTATTAAATACCGATTGCACTCGGACTTCAACTTTGCAATCGTGTACTATTTTAAATTTCATATTTCTGAATTTTAAATATTTTATTATAATTACTTACTACAGAAATATTAAAATGTTGATAACTAGAAATTAATATCAGAAAGGTTATATAATAAACACAAAAATAAATTAAGTATCTCAAATATATAAATTAAAATATACAATCGGTAATAACTGGGCAATAAACCTGATTCTATAAGTAAGTAAAATTCATTCTTATGAAAATTTATTTTTTAACTAACCAAGCAGTTTCACACACTTTAAAGAAAACTTCCATGTAACCCCAATTTAAATTTAGCAATAAAGCTTAACCCTTTGATGCGCGCAATGTTTTTTTTTTAAATTTTAAACTAAAGAATTATAAAAATTGAATGTTATGATCCCACAGACAAATAATATATGAATTTAATAAAATCTACATCTACCCATTTATCTGTGGGTGGTGGTCGCATAGCGCGACCAGCGCGCGTCTAGGACCTTGATACTTACTGAGTTAGCAGGGGAAAAAAACTTACCTTGTTTCGTACGCGCTTTCAATAAATGATGATTATTGCAAACTTCTTAGATAGTTTGTATTTAAAATGCAGTATATTATTTTTTTACAATATTTTACAAAGTAAAGAGTAGTAAAAGTGAAAAATTAAACATTTATATAATTTAGTTGCTATAAAAACACGTCGATACTGAATTTAGAATCCTCATTTAGCAGGTACAGTTTTTTTTAAATGTCGATTAGAAAAAAGTTATTTCTTGTGAAACTGTTCAAAGCATCTTTTATCTTTTTGATACATGCATAAACCAACATTGCAAGTTTCACACATGTATCTTGTTCTGTGAGGTTTCTCCTTTGTGCTACAAAATGCGCACCGCCGTGGTTTGCATTTTATTGGCATGTGTTCAGCATTCTTTAATCTTTTTTGTTCTGGAACATGAGGTTTGTGGCTTTTTATACATGCGGAGCTTGATATTTTTATTTTGGGAACAGATCCTTTATTTCCCATTGAAATCAAACTACTGATGATGTCCATTCTGAATAACTTTAGTACTTTTAAGTTTGGATCACTTTCTGGAAGCATTCGATATATAATAAAGGAATTTACAATAGTGACATCAATAAAATGGAAGAAATTCGATGCCACCATTTTTTACTTTTCCGATCAATTTCATATAAGCTTTTCAATTGATCAAAATAGTCCACATACCCCATATTTTGATTGTAATCCTTTTCTTCAAATAAAGCCAATGCCTCAGCTATTCCAAGCCCTTTGCGACGCATTTTAAATTTGAACAGTAGAAGAAAATATTTACACACAGTTAAAATATATTGCTATTAATTATTTTAAATTTAAATAAAACTTTTACGTAAATACTATTTTCGATATATATATATATATATATATATATATATATATATATATATATATATATATATATATATACATTAAATTTAAAACACACAAAATACTATTAAATAAAAATTTCCGTACTAGCCTGGGAGCAAACGCAACATTCAACGCAAAGAAAAATCTGCAACAGAAATAGCGAAAGCACATGTTCACTGGGGATATAAATGCCACATGTTGTTTACAAGTAAAATGACCCTATGATTTATAGCCACATGTTGTTTACAAGTAAAATGACCATGTGATTCAAATCCCCCTTCCCCACACTCCTAAACACTCTAATTCCCAATCATAATATGCCGGCCATGTTTATGTAGTCTGCTGTTCACGTAAGTCATGTGTTCTAGCTGCGCGGTGGTTGCGGGGTGCAACCACCAGGAATTTCCCTCAAAAAGGAAAGTTTTTTACGTATCTAGTTCAAACTACTGCTGCATTTATATTGTTTAGGACAGACATGACGGTATAGGAAGAAAAAATTTCTGATATTTATTATTATTTATATTAAAAAAGTACGTTATTTTGTGTTGTTAAAAATGAACATTAAATAACGGCATATTGGAAGGAGTCCGACCTGAAATTAATTTGGTGCTGTCATCTGTTAGTGTTATTTAAAAGTAAAAGATATAAAATCTATAAAATTTAAGTGAAAAATCGTGAAAAGGAATTAAGAAAAAATATTGAAAATTGGTGGTTTCATAGCGCGACCACTGCGCGTTAAAGGGTTAATCTATAGTGTAAACATACATTTTTGCAACAAGATTTCTTTAAAGTTCTTAAAATTGCTCTTTCTCAACAGGTGAGTTATTTTATTTTTCATTAAAATTTCATTCAGAGGGATTATTAGAAACTCTAGCTTTTATATAAATGTATGTTTACAAAAGTAAATGCATCTTTAAGTAAGCTTTATTGCATGCTTCATGTTACTGTTAAATTGTGCCATACTGAAATTCTTTTGAAGGTGGGCGTCACACGCCCGGTTAATTAAAATTCGCGTTTGCATAAAAATGCTATTTGTTAACATTAGAAACTTAGCCTTATTGCCCGGTTGTCATTGTAGTAGGTAGCGCTGCACTGAAGTTTTTTAAGGTGCTGTTATCCTAGTACAAACTTAAATTTATATATTCAGTGCTTTTAAGTTTTAGTTTAGTACAGTTCTATTTAATTTTTCTTATCACCATATTTGTCATTCATTTAAAATACTTGTGTGTTATTTTAAACTTTATTTTTTCTGCTATGCTTTACCGACATTCTACTATACCATTTATTACTAACACACTTAAAATTTTACTTTGCTGATCTGGCATTTCTATATTCATAATCGAATTATTAACTTACTGTATACGCATGCCAGTTCGTCAAAGGGGGCATATCCCAGGTGTTTTAAAACCACCAGATTCAGAAAATCAAACTCTAGTGTCTGATAGTTTTGGCTAAAAACTGTTATTGTCATTGGTATTATAATTTACTTATTTTTGTTAGTATTGATAATGAATTACTTAATTGGAATATCTTTCTTTTATCTACTCTCAAAATTTTAAACTTAATTTATGTTATGTAATTATTTTATGTTTAGAATCAATAAATTAAACTTACTTTTATGCAAGCCTAATTATTGGCGTGTCATTAGTTTCTTATTTATTAAAGTTTCTATTAATAGAAGAAAATACTTTGTAGGTATTTAAACCAATAGCAAGCATTCATTTAACTGCATTAAAATTTAATATTTGCAGCTCTGCATATCGTAGTAATTATTTTGGCAATTAGCCTATTGGTGGGTATTAGTAAAATGACATCTGCCCACAGATACTTAAAAAGTGGCAGATTGACAGGTGCACTGCTCGATATATTAACTCTACTTATCAGCATTATAATCAATTTTTCATAAAAATTCATTTTATTTCCTTATAAATTTGCCCAATTGTCACCTACTGTGGACTGTATAAATGACACTTAGTACATTTCTATTATGTAATCTTTCTGAAATTAGTTTCTACTTATCAGCATTATAATATTTATGTGGTAAGCAATTTAATGCAATATTCAAAATTCTTTAATTTAAAAGAGCATACAATTGCAAAGTTGAAGTTTGAGCATGATTGGTATTTTTGGTAACCGGATATTGCACATTGTGACATAATGTAGTTAATGATGATAACTGCAGAGTTTGATATGAAAATTAGAAGTTGTGCCAAACCTGCACAGGACCCTAGGATTCTAACAAAATTTGTTCAGTTTTTATGATTACAAATTATTAAAATTATCTCATAAAGACAATTACATAGGTTGATTACAGATTGAGGTAAAATCTTGTGAGCCTATACAAGTTTGGTATGTTTTCCAACTTTTGCACCAAATTTTAACCTAAATTATGCCACTTCCAGCAAAATCTGGTTCCAAAATTTTGATTGTGCTCAAACTTTAACTTTGCAGTCTTTCGCTAATTTAAATTTCGAATGTCAAAATTTTGAATATTTCTAATTTATATATGAAATCTAATCTATCTAAATATATACAATTATGTAATCATAAGTATTAAATACAAAGGTAGAAAGTAATTTTGTGAAGATTACATATTAAAAACAAATGTACACTAAATATCATAAAATCTACAGTGGGAGACTACTTGCAATGTAAATAAATACAGTCTTATAAAAACTCAGATTTTTTTTTTAATTAACCAGAAGGAGTAGCACTCACCTTTAAAAAAGTTAGTGTTATGCTATCTCTACCAACAATTTATCTTTGGTATATCAGGCAATAAAGCTAAATGCATGAATGCAATAAAGTAATATACATTTTTAAGGAAAGTCAGATTTGAGTTAATTGGCAATGATGCCCACCTTAAAAAAATAATCAGTGTAATGCTGTCTATGCTGGAGAGAACCAGGCAGTAAAGCTAAATGAATTAGCGTAAATACATATTTATGAATGCTCGAGTTTGTCTTACAATTCACAGTAAACCTAAATACATATCAATTATTTTTAGTTTATACCGTATAAATTACATAAATTCTTACATAGAACAATAATTTTAATCAAATAACACATAAAAATGAAAGTACTCACCGTATTATCATTTGTAGAATTAAAAAAAAATAATAAAATAAAGCGCAAATTTAATTTATTACAGTATAGGTATTTTCATCTACATACAATTAACATTCTAATTTTTGAATTTGATATACACTTTCTAAACAAAATATTATTTCAAACACTTTAATTTCAATTTATAAACATATTGAAAACTAAACAATTTCAAACCCCAAAATTTCAGTCATAAATTAAAAATGCTTCAAGGGTTACTAAAACTTTTAACAAATTTTGTGCATACTCACATCACAAACAAAAGAAACGTTCCAACATAATCTGGCTAATTTTAACGCTGAGCTTGAAATTAATTTTGCTGTTTTGTAGAACAGGAATTTTATAAATAAGTTCTTTAAGCATTCTTATGTTATAATTTGAAAAATTAGATTCTTTAAAGATATTAAGTGTTCATTACTATAATATTCAAAATAATTGCAACACTCCTATTTGTTTTTCTTGTTAGAATTGGTATACAATTATCAGTGTTCTTAACCACATCAAATCAGTTATATCTCTCTAAAAATTGTATAGTGACTCATTCCTTACCATAATTTACTCATTTGCCTGACTTTTTAGTGTATTAGTAATTCAGTTGTCAGCTTTTCAGTATGCTACCTGGTGGTTACAATTTTGTGTTCTATTTAACATGGGTTACTTTTGCGTGTTTAAAGATAAATACTATGTACTCTGAGGAGGCATCCTAAAATAATCACTCTTAACCCTTTGAAGGTTGTGTGGAGCTCACAGTCACCTCATATTTCGCAAAAGTCTTAAAGTTTGAGAAAACTATATATCTGCATAATCATTCATCCTTACAGTATCCTCTTGTCTGACACTCCCCTTGAAATGGACATAGTTATATATTTCACCTGTTTCCTTTCTTGGTTTGAAACAATTGTTTCTTGAAATTCATATGTTACCAGGGTGACTGTACCCATGCTATAAATTTTGCTTCAAATCTCTTTTATAGGCAGTTTTGTATGTTTATTTGCCATTTAATTTCCAAACAGTGGTGTGCAAAGGTAAATCAACAGAGTATGAAAAAGGAGATGGAATCTTTGAGAATGCTATTAATTGAAGGTGAATCACCTGCAGAAAATATTGATCAAACCAGTGAGGATGAACCTGATGAAGAAATATACAATTCTCGTGATTATGATAGCGAATTTTAGCAGAGTTATATAAGTAATGAATAACCTGAATTAAGAGAAACATGTTGTTGTTGCTTATCCTCCATGTCTGACGGAGTCAGACTAGATCCACGAGTTCGTTGACTGTAAGGAAGTTGAAGACTAAAAGAGGATTGCTAAAGAGATCCTCCCTAGAGAGACCCATGCAATCCAAAAGATGCTCAGGAGAAGCCTGATGATTTTGGCACTTGGTGCAGGTGTCGAAAGTTTTCCTGCCCTCGTTGAAAGTGAGGCACTTAATATGACCACTAGCAAGTCTTGAGAGAACAGTCCAGGTACGTCTGTCACACGGGAGGTCAAGGGACAAACCCGGTTTTGATCCCTTGTACCAATTATGGGTGGGGGGTGTTTTCCACTCCTCCGAGATTTTTGATTTTTCCCAGGAGTATAACTCCAGAAAAGTAAGTGTGGAAGAGGGAGTATTTGAAATCCTGCAACCCTCCTTAGCAAGATTATCGGCCATTTCATTCCCGTGGAGATTCACATGTGAAGGTATCCATTGCAAGTGAACATCATTATTAAGTGAAATGAGTTTTAATTTAAGCAGGATAGAGTTGCTGATCTTTTCGCCTACAAGAAGCCAATTATAGGTCACCATAATCCTCTTCAGAAAAAATAGCTTCTAGTCCCAGGTCTATTGCAATCAATTCACTTCTGAAGACAGAGCAGTGATTGGGATTACGATGAGAAAGAGTCAAATTGGTGTGAGGGGTTTCAATATATATGCCACTACCTGCTAGAATATCAATTTTACTACCGTCAGTGAAGATTTTGATGGCATTGTTAGGAATGTGGCTTAGGTTTTCCAAGGTTCCAAGGCTTAGGTTTTCCAAGAGAAACATATATTGTAGGTATAAAAATGAAACAGATTGAAATAAAGAAAAACAAAATAAAAGAAAAAACATCTCAAAATTTGATCATTGATTAAACTGACAAGAAAATAAAACCTAGAAATTTAGTTTAAGAACTCAAAAAAGCAGGTGCAGATACTGTAAATGAAATGTTTATATCGTATTGTACAGCTGAAAAAACAGATGGCCAACAGTTGTTTTATTGCATATCGAACATTGTAGAAATAATATCAGAGTTCTTCTAATGTCAACAAAGAATCCTCCAAATAAAAGAAAGTTCAAACATTAAGCATTATTTGTTATAAAATTACATATGAAAACATGAACTATACAAATGCTTTCTAGAGAAATCTGCCAAAAATAAAATAAAAAAAAAATTGAAATCAATTCAAGTGAACCAGAAGATATTCAAATCCAAAATCCAACAAAGGCTGAAGTGTTACATGTCCAACATCTATAGATAAAAAAATTACAGAATGTAGTTCAAAATGTGATAATTTTATTTTCAAAAATCGTTCTTGTGTTTGTTAAAAGTATATGTAGACTCAGAATCGTAATACAAGCTCCTAATTCTACTTTTTTAATTTTGGATATTTTATCGTCTTAAGCACTTAAAAGTTTTCTTAAGAATATCATAGCTTCTTAGTTAAAAATTTATTATTAATGTTTGTTATAAAATAATTTTAAATTTATTGCTCAGTTTTTGATAAAACTGATTGGGCTGAATCAGGCATCCAACAAATGTGAGTAAAGTTATCCCTAAAATGTCAGTAAAGGAGTGTGCTTTCTACCGGGTTAATGAACACACTTTTATGTCTGAGAAATATAGCTACAGCAGTTAGTGTGGGCAAATCAAGTGCTTCAAGAACTTTAGCAAGATCATAAGAATGATGATCATAGTCTCCAAAAAAAAAAATGCTGCTGTAAATGGGAAGCAATGGCAAGAACTGATAAAATTTTAACCGCTTATAAGAAATAGAGCCAAATACAAAAAACATTTAAGAAACTTTTTGAACCATACAAATTTCTATATTAAAAATGATTTTATAAATTATGTTACATCTGTTATTACAGTTTTTTATTTGCATATTTTATTAAATATGTTGCTCTTAAATTAGGCTTCATTAGCTTTTCCAGTGTTAAAATAAAAAGTCATACTTCAGTAACGTTTTTAAAAACTAGAATTTTTACATACACTCACTCATAAAAGTTAACCATGAAGATGTAAAATGCAAAAAAATCAACAAATACTGCTTTGATTCACACAAAATTTGGCAGGAATGTAGCATATATATATTTATGTTCCTTGCTTACACCATATCCTTATACGCTTGTCATCTAGCTCCAGAGCGAATCTTGACTCATCAGTAAACATGATATTGTCCCTGTCAGACAGAGTCCAATTGACATGTTGTTCCTGGCACCACTTTAATCGTGCTCCTCTGGATTGGACGGATAGACAAACACAAACTCGAGGTACCCAGGCGTACAGTCCACTCATATGTAATCTTTGGCATACAGCAGCTTCAGATATCACCTTACCAATGGATGCTATAACTGTAGATGTCACACGTGTGGAGGTCGCTCTGCGATTTTGCTTGGCTAAAATCGCAATATATCGATCTTATGCGGAGTTTATAATCCTTGGGCGACCAACTACAGGCCTTCGGACAACTGTCTGTGTGGTTTGGAATTGTTTCCATAAACGTGAAATTACAGGATGATGAACGCCGAAGAAAAGTGCAACATCTGAGATCAACTGTTCTGCTTCAATGCGCCCCACCGCATGTCAGCCCTCAGAATCTTCCATTAGTCTTCTGGAAGTCCTAGAAACACATATGTCTTGAAAACAAATTGTACAAAAGTTTTAAACACTTTCTATCAGCTTTTACAATCCCTTCTGTAACCCTTCATAAAGCTGGTATCTTATAAGACATATTTCTTGCATATTTGCATATTTCTTGACATGAAAGTGCAATTGGTTGTTACCTAACATTTTTAAATATTTCCATCTACCTTTGCAACAATTTGCATCCTCTTCAATTCTGATTGGCTTCCGAAAATTAGCAAATTAGCATTTTACTCTCCGTGCATTACTTTTAAAAGTGAGTTTTTAATATTTGTAATATTGAATTATATATTTATTGTATGAAACTTTCAGCTTATGATATTGTCTTCTGGTGGAACTTTTTTTGTTCTAAAGTTTTGTTTTTAGAATTTTTTGCAACTGAGCAGATTTTCCAAGTGGTTTTGTTCCAACTTTCAGCAGTATGGAATTGAGTTCAACTTAGCAATGTTGGAATTTTGTTTATCCTGGCTTTTTCTTTAAAAATTGATTTTGGTGAAGTTTTTGCTTTGGAATTTATTTTTCCTTTAATTTTTCTTGTTTTTATTCCTTTTTCTTTTATAAAAATATCTAAATGTATGTTCACTCTGAAACTTCAAGATTATGTGAGCTGTATTTTGTAGAATGTTCTTGTTAGTAGCAGTAATAAAAAAAGTAGTTTATAGTTAAAGTAAAAAAAGTAGTTACTCTATTGTGTCTTCATTTGAGTGTTGATAAGTAAATAATTTTACATGATTGCACTCTACCAAAATGATCTACTGTTACTGTCTACATCATTATGCAGTCACAACTTCCCCTTGGTTCTAGAAAACATTTTTCCAATTTTTTTTCACACAATTTAAATATGTTACTTGTTAATTATTGGAATATTTTTGGGTTAAACAGCTTTGGGATTCTACTCTTGATTTCATTCTTATTTTGTATACATGAAAATATCATTCTAACACATTTTGAGAGTTAGTGTGTTATGCCATTATTTTAGATAAACTAGAATTTTTAAGTCACATAATAACATTTATTTCAATATTTTAAATATTGAATTTAAAATGTATTAATTCAATGTATTAATTTTCATTATTAATGCTTATACAAATGTTCTCTGCTTGGAAAAAAATTTTAATGCAATATAAAAATTCAAGCATATATGTTTAAAATATTGAAGAAATTACTATTTCAATCAATTTGTCAAATAACAGTTAAAAGAGAAATGTTTATAGCTGTCCTTCATTTGGCTACTTTTTGTATAATGTAGCAATATATTGTAAAGGGCATAAAAATCAAACAATACCATTATTTCTGATTGTGACATGGTGATTCTTATGAAGTAAGAATTATTTTATATTTTGAATTCAAATGTTGCTACACACTTGTATTTAAGTTTTTTTGAATAACTTAATAAAGAATATTTGCTGTGCAACATTTATAACTTTAATATTACTTCACAGAATTTATGCATATGATTATATTGTTATAATTAGTTCTCCATTATTTATTTATCAAATAATATGAGATTGAAACATTGGAATGTGTTTCTTACAATTACATTCTATTATTTCAATTTAATTAATTTTTATAATAAACACCTGAAGAATGACATCATTTAGTAACTGAAATAACTAATTTTTAACATTTGTAAATTATTATAAAATCTACTAAATCAGACTAATTGTGAAAAAGTTGAAATAATTTTTCAGGATTAATATTTATATCCCATGTAAAACAATTTTAATCATAAAATTATTTTATTTTTAAAAACTAATTTCTGCATACAATATAGCTGTAAGAATATCTTTAGAATACTTGTCTATGCGTAAAATAAATTATAACATGAAATGGCTTAAGTTGATAACCTTACTAAATCATAAAATTATTCAAAAAACAAAAATATTTTTGAAATAAGAAAAAATATTTAAAAAAATAAGTTTAATGTTATAGATTTACTTAATAAAAATATGGAATCAAATAAAAATTTGAATAAGTTGATTTTATTTTTGAATTGTTTTTATTAAATACCAACATTTAAAATTTACATGTCAAAACTATTCATTTCTCTTTGAAAATTTCATGATAAAAAAATATACCATGAAATTTTTAAAGTGTTCTTTATGTGTGGTAATTAGAAATTTTTTAATGGGAAAGACATCAATAGTGGAAGAAAATTTGACAATTAACCAATTAATTTATATCAGGACAAAAAATGTGAAGTTGTAAGCTCTTCATAAATACATCAAGAATAATAAATTATATTTATTTTAAAAAGTTTCCAGCTAAATAGTTAAAAGAAATTTAAAACAAGCCCATTTCTGAATGGGACAGTATTGATAATTTTTCTTTGAATTGTAATTTCAGTTGGTTAAACTTTCTTATTTTGATCATGTAGATTTTATTCTGATTGTTTAATTATTGAGGATTTAAAAGCTCTGATTTCAAATTAAAAAAATTTACTGTTTTAAATGGAAACATATAAAAAATCATTTCATGAAAACATTTATGTGTAGGCTGTAAAATATTTCATTATTTTCATATAATTTCTCATTACATTATAGTGTAAAGATAGAAAAAATCAATAATATTGTTTTCTTGTATATGAGTAGTGATATTAAAAAATAATTAATTTTAATGTTTCAACATTCAAGTTTATTTTATTTTTATCAATTAAATTTCATTTTTACTAAAATTTTTATGAATATTTTGATGTGTTCTTTGATTTTTAGATCGATCATACTTACGCCTTATTGAACAAAGTTTTGACTATTTGCCAATTGATGTATGTATTTTTTTATTATATTGTTTATTTTTTTTATAAAATTAGATACCTCTCATAAGTAATTTTTAAATTTGTCATACAGCTTGAATTGTTTTTTGTTTAAATGCAAACTATTGTTTATGTGTTATAAAATTGCTCAAAGTGAGTGAGTAAATATTATGTAAGATAAGAATTCTCTTTGTTAAAAATCTTGTGTATTAAAGTCTTACGTATTAAAAATTTAAAATAAACTATTTTGTATTCTGTAGAAACTAACATTATTAAAAAAAAAAAAAAAACTATCAACTTGTGAATCTTTTAGCACTAAAGATTGATTTTATTTCCAAACAAAATTTCAATATTTCATTTTCAGATTATGAATTACCATGAAAAATTTTCAGAATCATAGTGTAACATTTAGTTAATAAGTGAAATAAGAGTTTTCTTCCAACTTAAAGATTCTTAAATAAGGAATTATTTGTATATAAATGTATTTATATATAAATATATTTTTATTGCATGTCATCTGTTTTTTTTAATATTTTTATCTATCACACAATAGATTATTGTGCAAACATTATTAAGCTTAATTGTGACAACTTGGGGAGTAACAGTTATTGCTGGCGATTTTAAAGAAATAAGAGCCACTACTGAATTAGAAAACAAGTAAGCAACTTGTAGTTTTTGGAACTGTTTTTCTATTATTTAATTATTAAAACTAATTTATTTTGAATCAAATAGGGTTTTTTTTTCAAATAATTTTGAATCAAATTTATCTTATGATGTGATTTTCTTTTTTATTTTGTATGCAGTGTGAAATTTTGAAATAATTTTCCTGTTGACTGAATTTCTTATTTTACAAGTTTCATTGCTTGCTATTCCAGGCTTGACTAATCAAATAAAATTAAATTTTTAATTAGACTATCTCATTTCAATGATATCTTCAGCAATCGTTACCTTGTGATGTGGGAAATTAAGTCTTTCTTAATCATTAGGATTTGTGTGATTAATAAAGTTTTAAAAAATCATTTTTTCTTGTGTGAACATTTGATTTTTTGAATTCTATAGTATGAGAAAATACTGTCTGACTTTTAATTTTAAGAGGATTTAATAATTTAATTTGTGATGCAGCAAAAATTAGTTTAATAGGAAAACTTTTTGAGGAGGTGATCTCAATCAAATCAGGACTAGTAGTGAAAAATTTAGTATTTGTATCTTTAATCATAATTTAATAATTGTACATTTAAATGCATTTAATTGAATGTTATAGCAATTACACAAGTTTCAAATTGATGTTAAATATTAATCAGTCAAAAATCTTTAGAAATAAAATTGTTTATTTCATTTACATTGCGAGAAATTCTGAAAGTTTTAAAGTATGAAATGGTTTGTGTAGCATTCAGAAATCTTTACCATTGGGTTTGTTGCACACTCACCTCACACTCATTTTACAAGAGTAGAAGTCAAAATAAAAAAAGATGAGATGCATTGTTCCAAATGATATGTGAGTTTTATTGTAAATGTGTGTACAATTTTATAAACATATTTCATATTTATTTTCAATAAAATGAGTCATCATGTTAACTATTTACTCATAAGAAAAATTGAACCACATTTCTACCAAAAGAGAAATTACAGTGTTGTACCATCAAATAGCATCGTATAGATAAGTTGCAAGTTAACAATAATATGAGGTAGATAACCCTTCATTGTTTTATCACTTGTTTGAATATATTTTGTATGCATAAAAAATACTAAATATTGTACCTGTGGAGTGTAAATTTTTTTAAGCCTAGGAGAAAAGTCTGTTAATATTTTATGTCAAATATAATAAAATAAAAGAATGGTTGGTTATTATAAATTGTAAAGTGCAATTTAAGAAGAATGTAAACAAACACCTTTGATTAGTTACAACTTTAATAAAACACATGCAGTTTGCATTTTGCTTATCTACTAGCTGGGAATGATATTATTCATTGAGAAATGTAAATAACATAAATAGTTTGAAAAAATTAATTGTTATCAATAATTTATACCAGAACAGAAAATGCATTGTGTAAAAAGAGGGGAAAATCTTTCTTAAATAACAAGATTGGAGAATCTATTGAAAATTAGAAAAAAATGAAAGCAGAAAGTTTTATAGAGAAACCAAAAGACTGGTAAGTGATTTCCAATCCCATATTTTAAACTGCAGTGGAATTGACGGTGAAATTATTTCAAATCTACTAAGTGAAAAAAAAAATGGAAACATTACTTCCATATTTTGCTTACATTTGATAGTGACATAAATGTGAATAGTTTTGATGCCTGTAATGCAAATTATAACATAGTTCCATCACCAACGATTAAATTAGTTTTAAAAAATCATGTTAAAGATGAAAAATAAAGCTCCAAGAAAAGATTAAATTACTGTAGAATTTATAAAATGTAGAAAGCTAGGCTGGTGACATAAAATCCATTCATTAATCATCCATATCTGTAAACAAGAGCCCATGTTAGCAGAATGAAACTTGAGAATCATAGTCCCTATTTATAAAAAAAGGTGATAAGCTAAACTGTAACAGTTACAGAGGTATCACTTTATTAAAATATAACCTACAAAATACTTACCTGCTTTTAATATATAAGAAGCTTTTACCAGTTGCAGAACAAATTCCACCAATGGGTGTGATTATCTTTTAATTAATAACTTTAAATGCAAAACTATTAATAATTTTACATATTATGATATAATTATAAATTTTTCAAATATTATTTTAGAAGAAATTAATCGCAGGATATTGCAAGGAAATTGTTTTTCTTTTTATGATTCTGTTGCAAAATAATTTTTTTATAATATGGCCACATCTTCGGCATCTCTGCCATTAAGTAACAGCCCAATAAAGTGATAATGAAGCATAAAAAGAATTAAAATTTCTATCTGCAGAGTTTTCTTCAAAAGACATTACAAAAATGCGGCAATTCCTAAGATGTTCATCATCCATATCTCCTTGGCTGTACCAAGAGCCTCAAGCCAAGTACCTAATTCCAATAAGATGTAAATGTTTCTGCAAATAGCAGTGTCCAATAAACATACAAAAGCAACTCCAATAGATGGATGTAGGAAACTGGAAATTCTACTACTTATGTTAAGCGAGACACTTCACCACTTAATCTCAGCTGCATTACAAGGAAGCTTTACTTTTTGATTTACTGTAAATTATTCTTTGATGGCAAACAAAGGGGAGGAGAGTCAGATTATGATATGAGAGGTCCTGCTTTAGCAAACCTATTAGCCTACTAATTTTCAAAACTGCCTCAATAGCTGAGAATTCACTGGAAGGTAGTGCTCTTTTTAGACTTCCAAAGTTCATTTAACTTAATTTTACAGGAATGATCTAGTGTGTCTTCCTTATACCTTGAATTTGTGATGAAGTAGCACCTTGATAATCAATAAGAAACACAATATTGTGTTCAGAATAACTTCTCTGTTTATCGATTACAAATGATATTGTCACTGCTTCACTCAAAATTGTCACAATATTTCCCAACTGGATAACTAATACAGAAAGCACTTGAATAAGCTCCAGCACTGCCATTTTTAATACCATATTCTCCTGAGCCACCTGAGCTTTGGGATAAAATCAACTGCCTTCACATAATGTCCTTGTTTAAACTAAATGACTGATAACTTATCACCTTATAAGTAATTTTTATTGATGAAAAATAAATTTATCCTGAGGTCAATTAAATTAAGAGTGTACACTAAACAATTATTCATCCTGTGGTGACATTGTTGTGAGACTTGGATTTTGACACAAATATTCATAAATAATGTACTAATTTTTGAATAGAAAATACTTAAAAAATTTTTGGTCCAGAACAACTAAATAAAATTGGCGAATTAGAACTAATGATGAATTGGAAATTCTCATCAACCATAAAAAAGAGTGGTATACCTTGTAGACCGAGTTCTTGTATTGGAAGCCCGTGTGCAGTATGCCCAGATGTATACCATGAATAAGGTGACTTGATGTCTTGAATGACCTTAAAACTTTAAAGATCTCCAATTGGAGAATTAAAAGCGGGGACAGACTATCTGTAGAAATATTGTACATCAAGTGAAGGTTTACCCGTGGCTGTAGTGCCAATAAAGAATAAGTTATAGCAATCACTGATATTAAATCACTATGAACATGAATATCAAGCAAGAGCAAGATTGGTTTGAAGCAGTGCAAATGGAAAAGAGTAATATGTATTTTATATCAAAAAAAATATTTTTTTCTGATTCATATTCTGATAATCAAAAAAAAAAAAAAAAAAAAAAAAAAGCCCAATCCTATAATCAAACCAATTACACAAAATGATTCAAAACATATTGCACCTCATTTATAGTGTGAAGAGGCAAAACCAAAGTGGAAATAGAATAAAATAAATAAAAGATTAAGAAGAAAACCATTTAATGAGTGATTGTGGGAAAAATACTTGAAAGCCAAAATTAAAGAAAGCATCACAGTAGCAAAAATGTATTCTGAAAATTTATGTTCATCAGTTGATCTTTATTTTCTGGAGTATGCATTAGTGTACGTGAGAAGGAGTTGAATTATGCAGTAGATTATGGGACTTAAATCTTCTATTCTGAATTGTTTCCTGACACTGATAATGAAGAATATGGAAGAATTATTTTGAGTTTAGCCTTTGGTGATAATGTTGTGGCTAAATTATATATATTATATTTTGTTATATTATATAATCAAAACAACAGTATCATTGAATAGGGATACCATTAGATTAAATTTTTCAATAGAATTCATAATCACACTGACATAAATTGAATGTGAGTGTGTTAATGCCATGGTTTCCTTAATGAATCACTGATATTTTACAGGTCACTAATAGATTTGCTATACTCTGTAAAATACGCTGTATTTTTTATTAGTGCTTCTAATTAGATTTTTAATTTAACTTCTGTTCACCTAAATCCTAGTAAATGTTAACTTGATTTATTACATAAATGTAACTTAAAACTAAAAGTTACAAATATTGTATATTAAGTAATATAGTATTTTTCATTGCATATAAATTTAAAAAACGTTCTACAATTTAATTGCAATAAATATTTTAACTGTATAGTGTCATCCATGTTTAGTAATTAAAAACTAAAATAAAAGCATTCTAAAATGTAAGTGAAAACATAATTATTATTATTATTATTATTTTTTTTTTGCTCATTATTAAATTTGTAGAAAAGTGAACTTGACATCATATTATGGACTGCCTAAGACTGCTGTAAAGGATTTTAAGAGGAAAACTGAATATGAAAACAAATTGTTTTCAGATTCAGTCTTCTCGTTTTATGTCCTGTCATTGTAAATTCATATGTATCTTTCAAACTGAACTAACCAACTACTTGAAATGTTTTTGATTAAAATAATGATGTACTATTACAATATTAAATTTGTAATGGTTTCAATAACTTGCCTATCCAAATATAAGTATTTTCTTATTTTTTTAAACAATTGCATTATATGTTTTGTCTGTCATATAAAAAGCCTAATCTGTCTTATTTGCATATTGACCATCTCTGCTTTTAAAAAAATTCAATTTTTTCATATTTTATTATATATTTAGACATTTTATTTATTGAATCACTCTTATAAATAAATTATATGCAAATAAACATTGCGTTATTTTTTATAATTAAATTTTTACTTCAAATTAAAGTGTACATAAATTTTGTAAATTAGCGAGATTATATAAATTTACATTGAGTTTTAATGATGTGATAAGTGAATAAAAAGTAAGTGATACTATATGTATAGTAAAATAATCTTTTAAATTAGGTTTTCAGATCACACATTGATTTGCTCATAAATTTTTATTCAATTTTTATTTCAAATTTTTATTTACATACAAATGAAATTTCATTAATGTTAGAAAGATATTTGTTTACATTAGTTTTATTCTAATGAGAAAAGCTATTTCATAAAAATTAAATTTCATTTAATGGAAATAGATAATGTCGTTCAGATTTTCTAACATTGACCTGCTTTTCTTAATAAATTGTTTTATCATATAAAATGACATAAAAAATTTTTTGAAATGAGTTAAATTAATTTTCATTTACATTGGTATTCATTAAAAATATCATTGATTCAGAAAAATATTTGTACTTCTGAAATGAATAATTTTTAAAATTATACATATGTAACTGTAAATAACTGAAATATGTTTTGACATGTAAGTCCTAACAAAAATGTTAAGTATTTATAGGTATTTATTCCACATGCTTACTAGTGGCAACTGGTTACTACTATAGAGATTAGGGAAGATACATTAACATTTCATTTTCTGTTATGTTTACTGTAACTTGTACTTAAAAAATTTTCATATTACAATACTCAGCATGATTCAGTTGATAAAAGATCAATTTGCTGATTGGTTTCTTCTCCTTATATGATTACATGTGACTGAGAAGTTAATTACATGTCATATTATGACTATTAATCTATTTAGTAACATTATTACACGAAGACATCTGTTTTAGTGTGTAGCTCTGGTATATGAATAAGTGGACTGTAAAACTTAAACAAAACAAAAACTCTTTATTTTTCGTAGCTTCACCTCTCTCATTTTACAACTGCCCTCCTCCAAGGCCGTAGCTCGACTCCTGGTCTCACAGTTTTTTCAGTGTGTATTTTTTTCTCCATAAACAAAGATGGCGCTGCTCTCACAGCGCTTATGGGTACGGAACATTCCGCCCCACGTTGCAATGTTACATTCAACCAATGAACACATAAATAACTTTAAAAAAAACTTACGCACATAATTAATATAAACATTATATAAACACAAAAACCCAAAAATTAATATAAACACAAATTATTAAAGGTAATACATAAAATATAATAACAATTATATACTAATAGGTATAATACAAATTTTTGAAATGGGTCTTTTGAAAATTCCTGAAGAAGTTTTTATTTTAACAACTCTGACCCGTTTGTCATCGCCCAGATAGAGTTGCACTATTCTACCTAATGACCATTTTTGAGGAGGTAGATTTTCATCTTTGATGAACACTATCTCATTGATTTTAACATTTTCTTTCTCAATTCTCCATTTGGACCTCTGTTGTAAATTGTTAAGATATTGCACCTGCCATTTCTTCCAAAAAATTTGAATAATTTTTGTTAATTTCTTCCAGTTACTCAATTTATTTTCATTAATGTCAATTAAATTAGGTTCAACAATAGCATTTAAAGGTCTACCAATTAGGAAGTGAGCAGGTGTTAATACATCATACACATCAGTATCTGAGGACAGAGGTACAAGCGGTCTGGAGTTAAGAATACCCTCTATCTGAGTAATGACAGTTAAAAACTCTTCATAATTAAGTTTAGCATTGAAACACACTCTAGTAAAATGAAATTTAAATATTTTCACACCACTCTCCCACAAACCACCAAAGTTGGGGGCTCTAGGAGGAAGAAAATGCCAATCAATTCCCTCTGTTGAAAGATAATTTGCAAGTTTCTCATCTGGTTTTAAAACTAAATGGTGCAGTCTGGACAATTCTTTATTTGCACCTATAAAATTTGTTGCATTATCGGAATATAGTTTTGAGCATATGCCTCTACGAGCAACAAAACTCTTTAAACAGGCAATGAAAGCTTCTGATGTTAAATCTGTTACCATTTCAAGATGAATGGCTTTGGTAACCAAACATATAAAAATACATACATATACTTTGTGCAAGACACCTTTTCTTTGATGTTTATATTTAATATTAAATGGTCCACAGAAATCAACTCCTGAGCAATTAAATGGGAAATTTGGAGTAACTCTCTCTTTAGGCAAATCACCCATTAATTGCTCAACTCCTATAGGTTTAACTTTAAAACATGTAATACAATCATGCACAATTTTTCGACACGTTGTTTTACCTTGTATAGGCCAAAATTTTTGTCTGACATAATTCAGCAAAGCAGTTGGCCCTAAATGAAAATATCGCTTATGATACATTTCTATAATGATTTTTGTGAGCTTATGGCCCTTTGGAAGAATAATAGGAAATTTACTATTGAAATTTATACTTGCATTTTTTATCCTACCATTTACTCTTAATAATCCATCCTGATCTAAAAAGGGGCATAAGCATTTTATCTTACTTTTATCAGGTACTTGTTTTTGTTGACCTAAACATTTCATTTCGGATGGGAATTCTAGTCTCTGAACCTCTTTTACTAAGAATTTTTCTGCTACCTTGATTTCTTCAGTTGACAATTCTCCTATCCTCCTTTTAGTACAGCTCTTTAAGTTGTATAGGAATCTGAAAATATAACTTACAACATGCAAAATTTTAGTATAATTATTACTAATGTTGAGTAAGTCAGAAATAAAGGAATTTGAAGTTAAAGTCAACACAGATGAGTCATTTTGAGGCATATTTCTCAGTTCAGAGGTAAACTCATCTTGTATCACTAATGCAGGAATTTCTCGGTTGGGATAGTCTTCTTCAGCTAGGAAACTTGGGCCGTTAAACCAAAGTTCACTTTCAATAAGTTTATTAGGTTCCATTCCTCTCGAGATAAGGTCAGCAGGATTGTCCCTCGATGACACGTGGCGCCACTGATGAATCTCTGTCAAGTCCTGTATTAGAGTAACTCGGTTGGCAACAAACGTCTTCAGCAGGTAAGGCTCCTTCCGGATCCACGAAAGAGTTATCATGGAATCACTCCACAAATAGATGTTCTTACTGCATTCCTTAAGCTTTAAGGCATCTTTAACTTTTGTAATCAGCTTCACTAAGAGAACTGCTGCACACAGTTCCAACCTCGGGATTGTAACTCTCTTAAGGGGTGCCACTCGTGATTTGCTACAAACCAAAGTCACTTCAGAATCTCCAGCCTCAGATGTTGATTTGCAATAGATGACACATCCATACGCAGACTCAGATGCATCCGCAAATCCATGGAGCTCAATGTGCATTGATTTGTCTATCAATATGCATCGTTTAAATTTAACATTATTGATCGTTGGCAAAGTTTCAATAAAGTTCTGCCATTGCTGTGCTTCCATTACAGGAAGGGCATCACTCCACTCTAGATTTAAACACCAAAGTTTTTGCAAGAAAATCTTGGCTTTAGTTGTCACTGGACCCAAGAGGCCAAGGGGATCAAAAGTTCTTGCAATCGTAGAAAGCACTGATCTTTTCGTTGGGGGAATTGCACTCTCAAGATGTATTTGAAAGGTGAAATGATCTGTGCTGTGTCTCTACAGAACTCCTAACACCTTTGTCTCTTCCTGGAAATTGTACTCATTATCAGAGCCTGTCTTCAATTCCGAATGATTACTACACCACTTGTGTAACGTCATTCCTCCACTCCTTAGGATATATTCCAGTTCAGTTTGAAGCTGTTTGGTTTCAGTTATAGTGGCAGCACCACTAAGCACATTGTCCATGTAGAAGTCGTTCTCTAAGACGGGTGATGCCAGGGGGTACTTCTCTTTTTCATCTGTTGATAGCTGAAAAAGCACTCTAGTTGCAAGGTATGGTGCACTAACTGTGCCATACGTAACTGTTTTGAGCTCATAAGTTATAACTGGTTCATCCACTCCCCCTCTCCAAAGAATTCTCAAAAGTTTAGTTTGATTAGGATCAATTAAAACCATTCTATACATTTGTTTAATATCTGCTACAAAGGCATAAATATGTTTACGAAACCTCACCATTATTGAAAAAAGATCCTCTTGTAAAGTACCACCATTAAATTGTAAGCAATTAAGTGAATTTCCTAAAGTTGTTTGAGAAGATGCGTTAAATACTACGCGAAGTTTTGTAGAACTTTTATCAGGGCGATAAATACCTAAATGGGGTATATAATACGTTCCTACTTCTTCCTTACAATCTGGAATTTCTGTCATGTGACCCAATTTCTCATACTCGCTTAAAAATTCCTTATATAATTTTAAATATTCAGGCTCTCTTAAAAAACGATTCCATAACGAATTTCATTTTTTTAATGCAATTTCTTTTGATTTACCTAAACACATTGGGTCTTCCTTTAATGGCATTTTAACTATATATCTCCCTGTACTGTCTCTCTTACCATTTGTTTTGAAATGTTCTTCACATATTATTGTTTCTTTATTTTTAGAAATTTTAATTTCAACATTTTCTATCTCCCAAAACCTCTCTATTGCTTCATGTAAAGCAGTATTATCTTTAATAAATCCGCAATGTACTTTTCCCCCATTGCAGTGGGTAAGCTTCCACTAACTACATAACCAAAAACGGTATTTTGAAGAACCAAATCACTATTTACAGGAAAAATCTGATCTGGACGTAATAATTCGTAAAATATTTCAGCGCCTAAAAGTAAATCTATGCATCCTGGTTTATTGAAGTTTTCATCTGCTAATTTTACATGTTTTAACTCTGGTACATTAACTTTAAGCATCTTTGACAGCATGAAATCAGTAATTTTAGAAACAACTAAAAATTCTAACTCTTTTTTAAAATTTCCCTCTAAATTAGAAATTGTAGTTTTAGCAACCGATTTAATTGTTGTGCATGTATCACCTATACCACAAACTGTCAAATTTGTTTTATTTCGCTTTAAGCCTAAACTATTTGCACAATCAGTCGTTATATAATTATTCATTGAGCCTTGATCTAAAATCGCACGCGCTCTGTAAAAATTTCCTCCATGATCTCTTAGCAAGCAGTTTACCGTACTAAGCAAAACAGTTTTTGACAGATTTACGACTCGAGTAGAAAGAACTGGGTTGTTTTGGTTAGAAGGGAAGATCGGGGCAAGTGGGGAAAGTGAAGACTCTTCACGGGGGGCTGATAAGGGTCGGTTAACGCTTTCACTTTGTGCAGGTGGTAACTCCTCAGTTCTCGGAAAATGCAAAGAGCAATGATGCCGCCTTTTGACTCCCTCTCTTTGACATAAATAACATGAAAACCGCGATTTGCAGTTACTTACTTGGTGTTTACCAAGGCAGTTAAAGCAATAATTATTTTTCTTAACTATCTCTACTCTATCAGAAATAGGCAAATCCATATAATTTTTGCATTTATATAAAGGATGATTTTCCGAACAAAGGAGACATTTTGAATTCTTAAAATCGGAGAAAAACACTCTAGAAGTATTTCTTTGATTTGCGGGTTGTGTTTTCAGATTCACTAGTTTATTTTCTACCGTTAGCGGTTTCCCTCGGGATGCATAAAATAAATCAATTTCTTTTGCTAATTTTATGGGTTCAAACCAAGTATTTGACTGTCTAATACTGATATGAGCAGCGGTTTCTCTATGTATTGTTTGAAATAATTTATCAGATACAATTAATTGTTTTAATTTCGCAAAATCAGCCACTTTTCTCAATTTTAAGTAATAATCGAAATTTGTTGTTAAGCGCGAAGCGAACTGGACATGAGTTTCATTTGGGTGTCTTGTTGTTTTTCTAAATTGCTCTAAACATGATTGTGGTGTGGGCTCAAATTCTCTGAGAATAATTTCTTTAACTATTTCATAATCACTTAATTCATCGTCGCCTATGTAAGTAATTACATTTGATGCTTTTTCACCGAGCAAATTTAAAAGAATCTCTGATTTAAATTTATTTGAAACATTTTTTGTTACAAATGCTCTCTCCAAAGAAGTAAAAAATAGATTCCAACCTTCTGTTTTACTCGGTATTTTAATTGTTAATGTTTTAATGCTTTTTATTAAGGAATCTAAAGAGTTGCAGTCTTCAGTTTTATTTTCTGAATTAGTTTCAACAATTTTTGCATCTACTCTCAAGCGTGTTAATTCTAATTCAGCTTTCATTCTCTCTAATTTTATTTGCTCTAATTGCAACTCTGTTTGCTTATTTTTCTCAAGTGTCTCTAATTCTAGTAAACGGTTCTCTTTTATAGATTTTAAGAGATCAGCTACGTATTCGGGCTCATTTTTAAACATGACATTATTCTTTATAATGTTCGTTAACTCTACAATTGTCATTTTATCAGTAATGACCTCTCCTAACTCTGTAGCCGCAATTTGCAAATCAATTTTATTCACGTTTTTAAACATTTTGAAAACGAAACTCAAAACTCAATTTTAAAATTTATATATAATTAAGTTAATTAACAACACAAATTATAAACATAGTTATTAAGCTCAACAAAATAAAATTCGAACTGATAATATAAATTATCTCATGGGAGTGAATGACCAAAAAAGCTCAAGCACATACCTCAAGCAATTGATATCGCTCTCAAAGACAGTTGGCACTCATTCTCGCACTCGTTGTAGGCAATATCTCCTCAATAAACTCCGGCTCGACGGACCAGATGTTTTAGTGTGTAGCTCTGGTATATGAATAAGTGGACTGTAAAACTTAAACAAAACAAAAACTCTTTATTTTTCGTAGCTTCGCCTCTCTCATTTTACTACTGCCCTCCTCCAAGGCCGTAGCTCGACTCCTGGTCTCACAGTTTTTTTCAATGTGTGTATGTTTTTCCATAAACAAAGATGGCGCTGCTCTCACAGCGGTTATGGGTACGGAACAACATCTAAGTTTATTTATAAAATATATTTAAAGACAAACTCTAGATATTTTTAAATTTTTGTGTATTGTTTGCTTTTTAAATTTTCTTAACAATAATATTTTACTGATTGCAAAGATGAGTTTATTAAATAGTGGGTATGCCTATTAAAAATCTATAATGCTCTAAGATGAGTAGGGGTGCCACATTTCTCTATCCTAGAGACAGATTTCCGGCTTTTTAAAATTGTTGAAGTTGTAATTTTTTAATTACTAAATTATGTTTTAAGATAAATTTTCAACTCAGTTTAAAATTTCTTTACAAACAATATGCAAAAAGGATTTATTTAAATAGACATTCAAGACAAGTTTTATCCAAAATTTATCTGGTCTTCAAAGTTAGGTTTATCATCCTCATCCCACAATTTGGGTAATTCTGTGATGAGACTAATGGGATCTCCCTTGAAAACCTGTAAATTTATATGCAAGTGAAGGAGTTTCTTCTAAATACAAAACATATATGAATATATTTTTAACTGAACACTCTCTTTTACTTCAGTTCTAAATATTATGGAGCTCTTACAGAGATTAACTAAAAATAAATTAGTTTTGTCCAAACAAAATATATGAAAAACTTCTGCAATGTGCTACAAATTATGGTTTGGCTAAACGCATGTTTCAGTTTTTTGTGAGCGAATTGAGTTTTTTTTTTCATTTAAATATTGCTGAAACTATAAATAAAATGGAAGTAAAGTGATAAATAATAGTTTTTGATGATGGGTAGTATAAACTGATTACTGTATCTATAGGTTTTAAAAGAAAAATTTAGCAACAGTAAAATAGCTCTGTTAGTCAAAGGATTTTGAAATAGACAGGAATAAGGTGTATATATATATATATATATATATATATATATATATATATATATATATATATATATATATATATATATATATGAATTTTTGGTTCTTCAACATTTACTTTTTGGATTTTAATGAAATAATTGAGATAGTATTTCTTGAACTGCAGTCATAGATCATTTCATTTAAGCAACTTTTGAACTTTCAAGCGAACTTAATTTGCTAGACCGGTTAAAGTAATCTTTTTTTTACAGATGCTTCTGAATACAAAAGATTTCATAAATGATGTATTTATAATGAATTGAGAAGTAAATACACTTAAATAATATTTGTAAAAAAAAGGTCAGAAAAAGATTTAGACAAAAAAAGAATCAGTTTAAGAAAAATAGTATTTTAATATTATTTGGTTAAATTAGTTAATAAGCTTAAATTTGTGCATAGGTATTTTACAAGTTTAATAAGTGAATTTAATTTCTTCAGTGAAAATCCTATTCTGTTAAACATGCTGGGTTATAAGATTTTGTTACGTTTTTTCCTGATATAAAACCTAAGTAGTGCAGGAATGTTTACTATTGCTATTTGTTTATTTGATGTAAAGAATACTTCTTTTAAAAATTCCAAAAACACTATAGCTATAAGTTTACACATGATGATACATTTGCTTATAACATACAGATTTTTAATTGGAAAAAAAGAACTATTCATTGATAAAATTACTATTTAAATCTTTCCAAGCAAGTTATCAAAAACAACAGCAAGCTTGATAAAAAACTTGCTTGAAGATAATTAATGCTTGTTTTTTGTATTAAATTCAAAATGTAAAAATATATAAGCTTTTCAGCTTTTATATATTTAGTTGTGTTCTTAACTTCTATGGTCTCTGAAGAATCAGGGTATCTATTTGAAAAAATTTAGAAGTTAAACAGTAAATAAAAGAGATACTATTAAACTATACAATGGAAATAGAACAGCCTGAATTAATTTAAATTGTTGTTCTCATCTTATAAGTAATTCAAATTGGCATTCTAAAATACATATTTTTAACTCGTTTAGTATAAACTGCTGTGACACCATTTTCAAGACCTTAGGTTAAAAATCTTATCAATATTATGGATGTTATTGTGCCATGACAATGTTGTTAACTGTGGAAAATTGTGCTTTTATGTTAGTACAATCAATGTAAAATACTAATTTTTAATACAAATTAATTATAAAATTGCAAAAGATTATCAATATACATTTTAATTTGAAAATGTGTCTTTGAAATTTTTTAAAGTTATATCCTTGTATGAAAATTTATCTTAGTATATTAAACAAGTTAAAATAGTATGTAAAAAAAAATTTATTGAACTATCAATGTGTGTGAAATATTTACCATCATAAAATTACAGGTGACATTCAGCAATTAATTCCAAAGTCTTCAAATGATGTTCTGACCTGCCTGCTGTATAAATATTTAATTTAATGAAAGAGGCCTACATACAATTGGACATGAAAATTGTGATCAATTTCAAATGGAAAGCAATAGATTCTAAACCAATTCTGAATTACTAATTAAACAGTCACTATCATGAAGAACTTGAATAGTTTCAGAATCAGTTGAGATTTGTTAATTCAGTTAGATAGGCTTCACAAACTCACAAATTCTTCATAATTTATCAATCTTATTTAATTTTTTTTATATTAAGAACTTTATTAGCTAAATGAGCAGGAGGAATAACTTATAAATTAAATGATATATTTCTGATATTTGAATCACCTTGCTTGTTACGTAATGTTAACAATTGAAAATTTCTCCTATAATTAAGAAGTTTTCTTGGACTATGCACGTATTACAGGAAATTTGTTAAGGGTTTTTCAAGTATTGCCAGACCCCTCCACAAGTTGACAGAAAATAAACAGAGATTTCTATGGACAGATGAATGTGAGAAAGCTTTTAAACAACTGAAGGAGGCGTTGACATCTTCACCCATTCTTGCATATCCCCAGCCCGGAAAATTATTCATTTTAGATACGGATGCCAGCAACGAAAATATCGGAGCTGTTTTGTCGCAAGAAATTGATGATAAAGAATATGTCATTGCTTATTGGAGTAAATGTCTATCGAAACCAGAGCGGAATTACTGTACAACCAGGAAGGAATTGCTGGCAATTGTTAAAGCCATAGAACATTTCCACCATTATCTCTATGGAAGAAAGTTCTTGCTCCGGACAGATCACGCATCCTTAACCTGGCTTTTAAATTTTAAAAATCCGGAAGGACAGGTAGCCAGATGGATTCAACGACTCCAGGAGTTTGACTTTGAAATACGTCATCGCAAAGGAACTCTTCATGGAAATGCTGATGCACTATCAAGGAAGCCGTGTAATGAAAGCTGCCGATATTGTTCTAGAGTAGAGAAGAACTATCAGTTAGTAAATCCTTCGGTACGCCAAGTTACTGTTTCACCTCCACCGAAACCAGACCCATGGAGTGATAAAGGACTTAGGGAAGCCCAAAAAGAAGACCCAGATATAAATCCAATTCTTGAATTGAAAGAATCTTCTAGTATGAGACCAAGTTGGCAGGAAATCTCCACCTACAGTCCTGCTACTAAGCAATATTGGGCTCTTTGGGACTCACTCCATATAAGAAATGGTGTCTTATACAGGAAATGGGAGTCCGATGATGGACGTAATTTCAAATGGCAGCTTGTTCTTCCAAAATCAAGAATTTCAGATGTTTTGAAAGAATTGCACAATAGCTCAACTGGAGGCCACTTCGGAGTAATGAAAACTCTACAGAAAGTTCGAGAACGCTTCTATTGGAGCAAAACGAGACAAGATGTAGAGAAATGGTGCCAATCTTGTGATGACTGTGCGGCACGTAAAGGACCGAAGAAACGTAGCCGAGGAAGGTTGCAGCGGTACAACGTAGGAGCACCTTTTGAGCGGATAGCATTGGACATTTTGGGTCCTTTACCACGATCCTCAAATGGCAACAAATACATACTAGTTGTCATGGACTACTTTAGTAAGTGGCCTGAAGCGTTTGCAATCCCCGATCAAGAGGCGACTACAGTAGCCGAGGTTCTAGTGCAACAATGGGTTTCCAGATTTGGCACACCCTTACAAATCCATTCTGATCAAGGGACAAATTTCACCTCTGTTGTGTTTAAAGGAATGTGTCAAATTCTCGGAATAGACAAGACGCAGACCACACCACTACACCCACAATCGGACGGCATGGTAGAGAGATTTAACAGAACCATCTTGAATAATCTCTCACTTATGGTTTCCAGAAATCAGCAAGATTGGGATTTGAAGCTACCGCTGTTTCTGCTTGCATATCGCAGTGCTGTCCATGAGACTACCGGATATACTCCTTCACAGATGCTCTTTGGTCGCGAACTTCGTCTCCCTTGTGATCTTCAGTTTGGTCGTCCACCGGATACATCTTCATCGCCAGAGGAATACCTTCGAGACCTTCAGGCACGTCTTGAAGATGTCCATAACTTCGCTCGAGACCGAATCAACCTGACGACCGAAAGAATGAAGACAAGGTATGACACAAGAGCGACAGGACGTGAATTTCAAGAAGGTGACAAAGTTTGGTTGTGGAACCCGATTCGACGTAAAGGACTTTCTCCAAAGTTGCAAGCCAACTGGGAAGGTCCCTACACAGTCCTAAAAAGACTGAACGACGTCGTGGTTCGTATAAGAAAATCATCTTCTTCAAAACCAAAGGTAGTACATTATGATAGATTAGCTCCTTATCGTAATGTAGAGTAAAAATTAGTAGACCATGGTCTCTTTGTAAATAGTATAGATAATTTTTTTATCTTTTCTATTTTTTTTGTATTTTTAGTTGCTTGTGTATGTAATGTATCCTCTTGAAATGTAAATTCTCTTATATTAAATTTGGCCTCCTATCAGGGGATTGTACTGCCCGGGACGTGCAGTCCTTGAGAGGGGGCAATGTTACAAATTTATAAATAATGATTATATTTGTCTTAAAATATCTCAGACAGATCAGAAATTCTCACATTTTGGGCAAAAATTGCGGTATTTAGACGTGTTGTAGTTTAAAAGCGGATTTCCTAATATATGAAATTGTCATTGCACCCACAGTTTGATATTGTTTTCTTCTAAGCTATTTCATATTCAAAAGCTAAAACTCAATTAAATGAGGTAATCAAGATATTGAAAATATGATTGTTACATAAAGGTCTGATAACATAAAACTGAGATGTCTTATAATAAATACTACCATTTATATGCAGTTTATATTCAAACATAAATCAAACATTCTAGTTTGAGTTCATGTATTAAATTAAACATAAAGAAAACATTCTAGTTTGTTCAATTATAGCAGAATTTCATAATTCAACAAAGTAGAAAGGGGAAATCTTTCATTGAAAAATTCACTTTAACACTTAGTTTATGAAAAACCTTATATAATTTTTCCTGAAATGGACTATGCTAAAAGTATATCCATAAGTAAAATCCTGTTTTATAAAAAACTGATGACAATATTTACTGGTTAGGTACAAAAACATCATTGTAAAGCTGACATACACCAGATTGACTTTGATATTAGTGAAAAAAATGTTTAACAAAATTTTCATAAAAATGATTAAGCAATCATTTTTGCGTAATACAGCTCATCACTATTAAGACCAACCCTGGGCTTTTCACGTGTCAATGCAAATAAAACTGTTTCATCAATTTATCTAAATGTGAAAAATTATAGTTACGTAATTTAAAATGTTGCATTTGGGATCACTAAAAATAAAAGAATCTGTATTTCACAATGCAATAACATAAATCCCAACTTGTATGGTTTGTGAATGAATTATAAAGTCTTAAGTCTTTGTGAAATTGTAGAGATTGTCAATCTGCAATTATAAAGCTTCCTCCAATTTTTTGGGCATGATTATTTAACGAGTATAGGATATATACTGCATACATATACAGAACTTTAAGGAAGAGATAATCATTTGTATAAAAAAAGAAAGTTTTTACAATGTTGATTTATAAGGAAGTTGATTTCTTCAATTTTAAAATTTATTTTCATTGACTTTAATATAGTTTGATAATAGCTATGATGATTATTGATTTAAGTTCCTAAAGCATTATTCAAAGTAAATGTATCCTTTTTAAAATGTGCTGCAAATGTTCCTTAATTGCTGGAATTACAATCATTTGGCATCTATACCATTTAGATTCTTGAAGTTTCATTTTGTTCACAATATTTCTTAATATAAATTCTTAATCAGTATTTTTTTACTGTAATATATATTTTTGTTGAAATTCAATAAGGTTATTTCATTATTAAACAAAAATTTTAAAGCAAATGAATATGTTATGCATATCAGTATTGTGAATATCAACATTGAAAAAAATTGTGTTTTTTTTTTAAATTTTTAATGTTTGCAAGTGTGTAAAATTAAAAATCTTGAAATCAATCAGCTTTTCCATATACTTATAACTCAATTTTCTTTTTCTGTTTTGTGCTCTTTTATGCATAAAAAAAGGGTTTGTTTTTCCTAACCTTTGTAGTGATTTTAAGTTACACATGGTGGATATAAAATCTGATGTATGTACTTTGAAGTAAGAAGGTTGAATGAAATAATTTAAACGAACTATGTTTATTAAATCTAAGTAATTAAAAAATTAGAAAGAGAGCTAATACAATATTTCAATGCTAGGCATTACATAATCCATCTGCAAGTGAGTTCTTTTGACATAAGTGAGAGGAATGTTGGGCCACTTCACTCGTTCTCTGCCTCTACAGTGGATTGATATAAAGTAGTTCACCATGTGATAATCATTTGCTTTTAGTAAGATCATGAAATTATAGAGGTTTGTGAATACACACATGTCCATTAATTAAGGATATTGTGTGTGTGTGCTAGAGCCGGCAAACCTGGATCATAGCTCCCTGAAGCACTTACATCACATATTGCCCTTATAAATATTGAACAGAGTATGTTTTTGGTATGATGGTTAGTCTCCCATATGAGGAACTACAGTAACTTGCTGATGTGCTGAGGATGACATAATCGAGCTGTACCTGGGGCAGAGAACTTCATTCGTCAAGCAATGTTCTTCAAAGGTCTGGTATAGATGTAGGAGATGGTTGATGGGCTGTGATTCATTGGTCAACCAGGTCCTATATATGCTATGCTGTATTGGATTCAAGACCAGTGAGAATGCTGGCCATTCCATATAGGTGATATTCTCTGATTGAAGGGAGTCATTGATGATGTTCAAACAGGAAGGACAGCTATTGTCATCCATAATTACAAGTTCAGTGGCCACAGTACCCCTAAATTAATGGACATGTTTCAGAATTATGCCCCAATAAATTTGTTCTGTCATGGTTAAGATTAAAACTTATACTCTATTCTGGAGCCCAGTATAATGCATATACAAGCACTCCTGCACCACTGTAACATTGATGTGCAATGATGTTGTTTTTATGGTATTAGGTACCTGGTGTTCTCCGTATGAATGTTTGAAGTGAATCAGACTACAAGTTAAATATTGACTCATTGGAAAGCATAACACAATCCCACTGTAACAGTGTCTACATTGCATGTTCTCTACTCCAGCCTACTACTGGTTGCAGTAAGTTATAGTGAGTGGAACATATCTGACACTTGCGAACATATAGATCATACTATCCCAAACATCTGTAGATAGTTTACCTTGAAACAATTATACCTTTGACTGATTATAGCTGATGTGACTGATCCGCTGCTGTGCTTCTGTCTGTTCCTTTTGGAGTTTACTGCCAAATACTGAGTCATCATTCAGTATTGTCACTTAAGTTTGGACGACCTGTACTGTAACGTCTACTGACATTTTTATCATCTTGGAATCCTTGCCATAGCCACGAAATGGCCATTATGAGTTCCTTAGCCACTGCCATTTGTGTACGCCCACATTCTATGTGGCTGATAATTCTACGATGTAAAATATCATCCACATGCATCCTCTATGTTATACTTATGCAGTCATGCACTCTCTGAGCATACCAGTTGTGAACAGATTTCCTTCCTTGCCACAAGTCCTTATATGCCCCTCTCTTACACTCTTACCATTGGGTCATACACTCAGTATCATCAGGTACCTTCCTGTAGTTCGCATATAATAATTGACTGTAATATTTCTACAAGTGACATTTTCCCATTTGTTTTAGATTTCTGTGTGCCTCTGGATTATGTAATTACTTGTACATTTTGATCCAAAAAGTGAAAAATAAAAATCTATAAGTTGTAGTACTATATTTCAATTTTATTGTAAATATTCTAGGGTTAAAAATATACTCTCTAGTTTTTAGTAACATATAAAAAGTTAAGAGTTCTGACAAGTTAAGACTTTTTAAGTGTTATAAAATGGTGTAAAGTATATTTACATATTTTTGAAAAGAAATAATGACATCATGACCAATTACTGTTAATCATCATTTATAATTTTCAAAATTTATCTGTAAGACATTAACAAAAATGCATGCAGCAAAAGTCAATTTTTATTGCTACAATAGCCCTTTTTCTATATTTCATTGACTAAGTTTTTTATTTATTTTTGCATTAAATTATATTTGCATTAAAAATTAAATTCTTGAAGTATATTTATCTAAGTAAAAAATTTTCAGTAAAGTAGAAATACATTTAACTTATATTAACTGTAATTATGTAACAATTGTCAAATTTTATGTAGGGAATTTGCTGTTACAATGACTTTAAATCACCTTGTCAATAGAAACTAATTAGGAACAACTAACCTGCATAGAATGAAATTCATAAATTATGTTTTAAAAATTAGGAATTATTTTAATATTAGTAGGAGAAAAAGGATCCTAGTATTTGATTTTATAATTCTTTTGAAAACTACTCATTTTTGTTTTAAATTTTTTTTATAAATATTTATATATTTTATTGTGCACCTTTAAAGGTAATTAATGGTATTTGAATTTTATATTTCATCCTTAAAATTTTTAATTAATTACCATTGCTAATGCTTAATAAAATATCTTTTTTCATTAAGGAAATAGTCATTCAAAAATTGCATTGAAGTGTATTTCTGTAGTTATTGTGAGGAATGCTTATAAATACTGTTTTGTGTTTGCTATGCATATGTTTTATTTTATAAATTAACTCATTTGCACATAATTGTCTGAAGTATATGCTGTATTTACGGCATAATATAAGACAGCCCCCTTTTTATATACATTTTTGATGGAAAAAACTTTTAGTGTTTATTATAAGGGATTTGCAGTATTTTAAATATAAAGTTATAGCTTTCTGCAAATACTTAATCTATCTGTGAAATAACACTTTTTAATCTTTGTCAAAACTCAGGCACTCATTCCCAGAGCTAAATGATGTGTCTTTGAAAACTTATAAATAAACATCTTAATATTGATACTACAGATTGTCCTCTCTACAATTCAATGCATTACTAATGTCACACTTTTTCAATAATTTAATCACTGTCTGTTTTATATAGGTTGTTTTTATAAGTAATGTTTTTTGTGACTTGCTTTTAATGTATCCTCTTCTTCATTTTCATCAAGTTCTTATAATTTTCTCTAGTGGGGTTGACTCAGATTGGTTCTAGTCCTATTCCCATGTTTTTTAGCATGCACAATCACATGTAGCTTGTGTGTTATGTTATAGCAATGTTTTTCATAGAAATTGTTTTTCAGCCAAAAAAGCCAATAAATTAAAAAATATTGAACAATAGGAACTTAAAGATGTTTATGAAAATTGAAGAGTTTAAACAAACTTAGCTGTGATCATTTATGGCAGCATATCCACTTTCTTTGAACACTAACTATAATATACCTACATTCCATAAGGAAACAAAAATTTACGCAACTCTGAATACAGAAAATTTCTAAAATGTGAATTCTATCAAATGCTGACTATAAGACTGGCGCTGTTTTTAAAATTTTTTTAAAGAAAAAAATAGCTGCGCTTTTTAATGCTTGCGAATACGGTATTTATTGTTCTTTATACTTTTATAATTATTAATTTCCTGTTCCAAAGTTGATCCCAAAGATTGTTGACCTTCCTGTTGTATCGAAATATTTTAAAATCATACATTTTATTTTATTGAAATTAAAATCATTTTTGTAGGCGTTTAACTTCCAACTTTAATTTTGTCATTTTGAATAAGGTGAATTTTATCAATTGGAGAATAAATTTTTTAAATATCTAATGGGAGTAAAAGCAGTTGTATTTGTTTTGTTTATTCTTTAAATTTAGCTGTTCAAAAGTATAAATATTTATTTTGGAATTTCTAAATGTATTATCAAATGATGAAATTTTTAAATAAAGTTTTTATCAGTTAGCTGAGACAGTTGGTATGCTGAAAAATAAGTAGTTTTGTTAGTTTTCAAAACAAAATGCACATAATTATCTTTAACACTAGTTCAGGGGTTCTCAAACTTTTTCTTAATTATTTAAAAAAAATTCTATTTTATTCATCAATTTAATGGTTAAAACATTCTAAAAGTATACTATCATATTAATATCAAAAAATTATTTGACTAATTAATCAAATTAGTTTAATATCAATGAATTAAATTGAATGGAAAAATCTGTATTTGTTACTTTATGAATTATATCTAATTAAGAATATATGCAGAATTCCCTTTGCTTTTTCAAATATATTTGCAACTTAGAAGAAAATGTTACTCTTTACACAAATGAAAAGTAACTGTACTTTCAAACTGAAAAGACTTTATTAAAAATCAGAAGTAAATATTTCAATTTGGATTTTTGTGTAGTATTTACCCCCTGATTAAGTTTCTTCTGATTAAGAAGTGAAATACTGTCAGCAAAAAATCATTTATCCTTCTCAGATTCAAAATTTTTTAAAGGGGAATAAAAAAATTGTAGAAATTCTCCTATAAGATTGTAATGTTTGTGTGTATGTATGTGTCTGTGTGTATATATGTATGAATATCTATCTATCTATCTAACTATCTATCTGAAAGTTTTATAATTCCTTTTGATTTTTTAGTTTTTGAAATTCTGCATGTAAAAAAGTGATCTTAAATAACATATTTTTATGTGGATAGTGTGTATTAAATGTTGAAGAAAAATTACTATATAAATGTACTATATATGTATACAGGGTGACCTAAAATAACTGCATTAACTCTGCACAGCTAGATTCTGAAGTGTTCCTGTACGATCCATAGTTTATGAGAAAAATATGAAAATCAAAATATGACGTCACATCTGCTGCAAGAAGAAAACACTTTATTGGACTTATCAACAACAGTATTTGCATATCTTTTTAGGCGATAATGTTTAAAACATTCAGCATGCCATGGAATGATGTTTAACCGCCGTTGAACTGGTAAACTGAACTGGAAAAATCTGTATTTGTTACTTTATGAATTATATCTAATTAAGAATATATGCAGAATTCCCTTTGCTTTTTCAAATATATTTGCAACTTAGAAGAAAACGTTACTCTTTACACAAATGAAAAGTAACTGTACTTTCAAACTGAAAAGACTTTATTAAACTTTGTATGGTGACCATGTATTCCGTTCGTGACTACTACAGTATGTACTTGATGTACAGCCAATGTAATGGAAATGCCTTACAAACTGCTTGGGAGTATGCCCTTAGATATCCTTTCCACCGTCCTCCCGATGTCAATCTCATCTGTAGGCTGGACAACAGACCGCAAAATACGGGAAGTTTCTTGCCAACAGCCAATCTTCACAATCCTGGACGATCACGGAGCGGCCTGATGGAAGCAGAGGCGGATGCAATTATGCACCGGGTTGAAGAGACCCAATGTAAGCACATGCGCATTAGCCCGTGAGGTAACTTCGAGTAAATGTACTGTGCACAGGCTTTTACAGTCTGAGAGTCTACACACATTTCGGTACACAACCGTGCAAGGTCTTAAACAAGATGCCTTTCAGAAATGCATGGTTTTTTGTGAATGGCTATTGCAACAGCAAAAACAAAACACAGATAATGGTTTCATTGTACATATCCTGTGGACTGATCAATCATGTTTCACTCGTGATGGGGTATTCAACCATCACAACAGCCATATGTGATCCTAGGTCAATCCATACGCAATCCGGCTGCAGAAACATGAGGAACGTTGGTTTCTTAACGTGTGGGCCTGCATATTTGGGGATTGCCTGCTAGGATCATATCTGTTGCATGAATGTCTCTCGGGACAGTTGTACTTTGTTTCTCAATAATTTTTTAACCGAGTTCCTCGATGACATACCATTAGTGGTAATGCAGGGACTTTGGTTCCAGCATGATGGGTCTCTGGCACATTTCTGTGCTCCTGTATGTGGTTCGCTGAATATGGAATATCCCAGCCGCTGGATCGGACGTGGGGGTCCAGTTCTATAGCTGCCATGTTCGCCAGATCTTACACTGTTGGATTTTTTCCTATGGGCTATCTCAAGGAACTGGTGTATCAAGACATAGTAATAACACCAATGAACTTATAGTTGCTGATCTGCATGCTGCTTGTACTTCGGTGGACCCCGCAATGCTGCAACATGTGATGACAGCCATTCCATGGCATGCTCAAGCCTGCCTCGACATGCATGGCGGACCTTTTGAACATCTGCTTTAAATTGTGCACGTACTGATATTGATATGTTCAATACAGTGTTTCTTCTTGCACCAGCAGTAGCGTCATACTTTGTTTTTTGTAAACTATGGATTGTACTGAAACGCTTCTTTGGGCAGTTTTTATTTACTCCCAATGAGGAATCTAGCTGTGCAGAGTTTATGCGGTCGTTTTGGGATACCCTGTATTTATGTGTGTGTATATATATATATATGTAATAATGTCTGGGTATTTTCTTTCATCTTAGATTATCATCATTTAGTTTTATAAAAATGATTTACTTTTTTGTTAATGTACAAATAATATGTAGTGTGTCTTATTTTATTCCTCTTATTTTTAATAATATCCAAAAGTCATCTCTTGTAAGTAAAAGAGAGAACCCAAAAATCTTCCTATGAGATTCAAGTTCTACATTGCCAGTCTACTAAAGTGCAGCCGTTTCTTTTCAGTTATCTTTCCCACAAGAATCGATGATTTATGAAAAATGAAAGCATGTATCTATTTGAACAAGTGTCTTTGTCAAATAATAACATGGCTACCTATATTTGTCGTGCACTTTATTTGAATTAGAGATAATGAATGTAATTTGTATGTAAGTTAGTTAAAATTATATTTGCTGCATTCATCTGATTACAAGGTGGAGTGATGTAAAAAAATTATTTAAGCATCAAAAGAAAGATTGTTATTATATATATTTTCAGTTTTTAAGAAAAATTGTGTTAATTATAAAAAAATTTTTGCTTTTTAATAGTATTTTTAAAATTTTGTTCAGTTAATGTTAGATTTGAACTTTGTTCAGATGTGAACTAATCTGAGGTAATAAGTTAAAAATTCTGTCTTGTAAAGGTGCTAGTATGATCGCTGAGCATATTTTTGTGTTATGTTAATTATTCACTGTCATTGTGTATAAAGATGTGTTTCGCAAATAAAGACATAGAATGGCAAATTCTGCTCTTGTTTCAGTTATTGAGCAATGAGAGATTAATGTGTACTTCTTTCTAGATAAGCCATGTGTCAGAATGGGTGTTCGGAACTTTTAAGTTTTTTCCCTTTAAATTTTCCGAGGATGCATAATTTTATGCTTTAAATGAAAGTTTTATAATTGATTTTGATCTGTTAGTTTTTAAAATTCTGCATATAAAAAAGCGATTCTAAATAAATAAACAGATTTTTATGTGTATAGTACTCATAAATGCTGAAGAAAAATTCCTAATTGATTATTAATTTATTGGAGTGTAAAATTAAATTTTTTATGTTGGGATTTTGTATTTCTGTTACTGTAAATTATGAAATTAAATATTCTAATATCTTAATATGTTTCAAACATCTATATATTTTCATACAAATATTTGGGCAGTGACTTTAAAATGACTTTGAGCTTTCTTTATATAAAAGTGTTAATCAAGGCCTTACAGTTTCAGACCTGCCAACTTTTACGCATCGTGCGTAAATTTTACGCAAGATCCACATGTTTTACGCTTTTACTGATAGCATTAATTATTTTACGCGTTTCGGTTCTTCTGGGCAAAGTTTAAAAAAGAAAAAAAATTTTTTATATCTTAGCACATAATGGCGATTTTTTCTTGTTAGCCATGGTGAGAAGCAGATTCAACCCATCTGTGGTAAGAGAGAAATAACTTTCCGGACTGTGTGGTCGTAGCGGCTCCGAAAATGCACGTCAAACCCTTTTTCTATCGGAGGGGGGAGGAAGCTTGAAAAACTGTAGATGGGGAAAAGAAATGGTAGAGGTATAATTTTTTTCTTTAGTCACACGGATTAAAACTGAAAAGTTTTACTGAAATACTTTTCTAAAAGTTGGCAGGTATGCAGTTTTAGAAATAAAAAGAGATTAATGTTCTAATTTTTAATTTTCCTGCTGCACATATAGATTTTTAAATTTATTGTAAAAATCATTACAAAAACATGTTAGCATAATCATTATAAAACTTCTAGAAGATTCATGAATGATTATTTCTTTGAATTAAATTTAAACTAACAAAGATAATGTTCTAACAAGGACAATTTATTAGTTTGCCAATATTTTGCAACAAACTGTTCTAATTTTCTTTGTTAAATAAGTGTCTTATCAATTAAAATCTGTGCCGAACTACAGCCGAATAGTTAATTCTGTGGCCTTGTTCAACAACTCATGGGCTTTAGTAACAGAACCCACAAATGTTATTTAAGTTTCTTTTTTATTAATTTAGTGATGTAATTTAAATGAGACACAACCGAATGCTCAGCACTCTGTTCATTAGTTCAGCAGTTTACAAGTTCTAGTTCCACTTCAGGCTTAAGTGTTTGCAACCCATATTAAACTGTAGTTCCAGGTGTGTAAAAATGACCATTGTGTGATACATCAATCCAAAATCTATTACAATCGTAAATTTTGCAACCAAATTTCTAGAATGCACAGAAATTTTCTATGATTTTGTATTTATTTTGGATGATTTGATTTTAGTAATAAAGTATATTGAGCAAGAGAAAAATCAATAAGAGTTGAATTATAAATTGTTTGTTAAAATATCTGTCTGTCTTCAGCAACTAATGATTTTAATGCCATACTTAAAAGATAATTTTTAAGTATAACTACTCTGTCTAGATATGTTTAACAGGTCATAGTAATTAGATGTTTTTTATTTGATTACAAAATAAAAGCAGTTGAGTTGCTTTAAATTGATTAGCTGTTCTAAAACATTTTTGGTGCATAAATAATGCTGATTTGTAACTTAATATGCTTATTTTAAATTCTACGTTTCTATAAAGTCACTTTAAAATTAAGATTTTTCTTTGTTATATAATAAAGCAGAATTAAGTATTTGTGCATATAAATTCTTAATTGACTTCAAACACAATGTACCTTTTACAGATGAAAGAATTTTTTTTCATATTTTTGAATACAAGTTTGGAGTATTTCAATTTTAACTATGATCCTAATTAATTATTAACCATTAGCTTCTATTAACTATTAGCTACTTATTTTCATTTTCTCTTATAACAGGTCTTTTGAGTCGGTTGGTAACAGACCATCATTTTACACTTTCAGTCATCGAGGCAGAGTTTTGAGTTCTGTGTATAGCCAAGGACATATATAATTTAAATTTTGGTATATTGTTCATTAAATATTGTTTTGAATATAAAATTTAATCATTTACTTATCATCTTTCTAAGTTTTGTCATTCTTCAAATCTTGCTACATTATATATTTTTCTTTAAATACAATACTATTTCAGTGTGAAGTAATAACAGAAGATAATTTTATTTCTTTGTTATAAGTAATGTGCTGTTTTCTGTGATTATTTTTCTATCGGTATTACTTTTTTTTGTTAATTAAGTTTGTGATTTCTGTATTTTCAGAATACTTAATTGTGTGAATAATAAAGTTCTTTGAAATTGTATTTCTTATTAATTTTCAAACAACCTCAATTACAATTTAACAAAGTTCGCAGAACTCCAGGAATTTAAAAAATATTTTTAAGGGTATTATGTTTTTTAATTTTGCTAAATTTTATTGCCAATGATATTCTCATAATTTTTGTATAATGAGGAACTGAATTAAAATTTGATAGTGCAGTGGTAACCAAACTTTTTGACTTCATGGATTAATAATAACCAGATCACATAATTTAAATTCCACAGACGACTAATGTGATTTTTAAGTGTTAAATATATTTATAAAAAATTGTGATCTCTCTCTCTCTCTTAGAGTACATAAGCCGACTGGGTAGCGCTCTTGCCTTCGGTTCAAGAGTTCGTGGGTTCGAATCCCACTTTGGGTATGGATGTTTGTAGTGGTTCGGAATCCAGTTTAAACCGTAGGTCCCGGTCTAATTAACCCTCGTGCGCAAAAAATGACCGTTGAGCGACAAACAAACCAAAACCAACCAACTTAGAGCTCATAAAATGTATATAGTTAACTAACTATTCATTTTAACCAAATTACGAAAGCTTTATTAATAAACCATAATAAAATAAACAAAAATTGTATAAAACAATTAAAAAGTGGTTTAAGTATATCAAACTTTTAATATTATATATTCTTAGTGTGGTAGATGTTCCTGCTTACTTGATCAATAAATATCATAAAATCCCAATAAAATTATAAATGTTATTCCCTCAAATAAAAAAAAATATGCACATGGTTAAGATTTAGGATAATACCTGTCCAATAAAAAACACCATTTTATAAAAAGCACTAAAATTTCCTTAATAACTCAACTAATATGTTATATATTGAACTCAATATGTCCGTAAGCCCACCTTTAAGTAATTGAACTGATATACATATCCAACATACTGGAGAGTGAAACATTAGAAGAGTGCGATATGAAACAAAACATGTACTATGTGACACATATATAAAACGTAACAAAAACAGCTACAGAGTGTGATTTATTTACTGTAAAATTTTTCTATGAAAGCGTTTTTATAACTTTTCACATATTATTATGAAGTGAATTATGTTTCGGCGCATCTTAAAATATAACTTTACGTGATGCGTAAGTATATTCCACATTTTTTTCTGGGGACTAGCGAAATATTTTCTCGTGGACCACCACTTTGGCGAAAGCTGTGATAGTGTGCTTGTAAAACAGGTTCTGTTTTTAGAGATGTGGCACAGCATGGCCATTATTGAACCTTGCGCCATAAAACCCAACCAAGCATTTTTAGATGAGGAGAAAATTCCATTTCAATAATAATTGTATTCAATTTTAAAATAATATTAAAGTTTTAGTTAATAGTAAAATTTTATCAAGTATAAAAATCAGCTGTAAAATTTTATTGTGAATGTAAATCAATTTAAGGAAAAAGAGAACCACAAAACCTTGCAGGTTTAGCGCGATTTCCAATTTTCGTGCCAAGCACTGCACAGTTATCTCGCCAACCAAAATTACGTCATTATGCACAATTTACCAAATACCGATCGCATTTGAACTTCAACTTAGCAATCACGTGCTATTTTAAATTCCAAATATCAAAATTTCGAATATTTCATTATAATTATTTACTACAGAAGTATTATGCTATAACTAATTTCCCAAAGGTTGCATAATAAAATTACAAATATAAACTAAGTATCACGCTGTCTATATAACTGGTGACATGCGAGCAATAAGGTTAAATCTCTAACGTAAAGAAAGTGCATTTTTATTGAAACTCGAATTTTAACTGTGCAGTGGTGCCTACCTTAAAAAAAAAAAAAAAACTTATCTATATATATATAGCTCTATCTACCACTGAGATAACCGGGCAATAAAATTAAACCTCTAACATAAACAAAAGGCATTTTCTTTAAAACTCAAATTTTAATTAACCGACCAGAGGCGCCCACCTTAAAAAAAATCATAGTAATTGAGGCTAGACAGCCTAAATTTAATACGGACAATAAAAATAAATCTAATACATAAAAATACATCCCAAGTAGCAAAATAGCTTGGCTAATCATGACATTGTCTAGATCCATTATTGGTGGCCAATTCTGGATTATCTACATTTCGTATAGGACTAATGTCCTGGGGCCTGAGCAGCTACCAGGCGCGTCGGCAGGTGGTGGATCGCCGAATGTCCTGTAGGATTGACAGGATAGCCTTGAATATAGAATCAGAGGCCGCGAACCAGCTCCCGTAAACCCTGGTGTTATACGACCTGTGCCTAGGGCTATTTGGCACTGCGGTAATGGTGTCTTAACGGAGCCTCTATGCTGGCGAACTTCTAGAGCTTTTTTGCCTTGCCCAGTAACTCAGGCAATGCATGGTGGACTGTTATATTACCTGAGCTTATTAATTGTTATCTTATGGCTGAAAAGACACAAGAAACAACTAACCTTTCTGCATTTGTAAGTGAAGCCTCTGAAGTAGACCTTGCTGAAAAAGACAAGGGAACTCAGAGGCAATCTAGTGAAGGGGCAGCAATGAATCCTTGACAGGAGGTAGAAATGACCTCCAAACCATCTTCTAGTGAAAGTCAGGAAGCTATCGCTAGCATGACTGACTCTCAGTATGATCTGTGGATCATCAGCAAGGATTGCCTCTGAAATTCTAAGATGCTCTAGGCAAAAGATACGTTTAATCGTAGGCTTCATAACTGGGTACTACTATTTCAGAAAACACCTCCATAAAATGGGACTGTTTCAGCAAGACCCTATCTGCAAGAAATGTCATACGAAAGAGGAAACGGCCACAAGCATATCATTTACGAATGCGAGGCCCTTGCTCTCCATAGATTAACTTCTTTAGGCATCATCCATACTAGAGAGTTATACCTAGACTCTATTAAAGGGTTATCAGACTTTATTAATAAAGTGGGTGACCCGAGCAACTGGAACTAGGAAACATTGGGTTTGGAGTTAATAGTACATAATGCTGATGAAAGCAGAGGTGCCCAATGACATACAAACCTAACTCTAAGAAGAAGATAGGACTAATGTGCGTTGTCAAGATAGGACCAGGCTTAGCGTTTACGATAGAACCCAGCTTGACTGCCAAAATTATTACTATTTAGCAACCAAGATAATCCTATCTTGGCTTATAGGTTTGTCTACATTATATATAGCTCTTAAGGATTTTAATTGAATTTTCAAAGGATTTTTTTAATTTGAATTACTGAATTAGAAGGAAGCTTTTTTTTTACATTATTGCAATAATTACACATTTTTTCATTTAAATCTGTATTGTTGCACCTTGTGTAAGTAAAATAATCGCCATGCTTAAAATGTATAATTTTGCATTTCATTTTGAAAATAAATACAAGTGATAAATTTGTTTTTCTTCTAAGTAATACTTAAAAAATTTACATTATATGATAAAAATCAGATTATGTTGAAATTGACATTCAAAAAGAAAGGGAAATGGAGTAAAAAGCAAGCAAATAAGTATTTACTACCTACCAATTTAGACTATATGAACGATTTACCATATAAATATAATTATTGTGCCTGCCATATTTTAAATAATCATATTAGCAATATATTTTATTTGTTTAATAATAACAGAATATCATTCGTCTGCATTGCTTAATACTCATTAAATGAAATTGTCAATTTTTGTGTACAATCACATTTTTGTTTTACACTATTTTTATTCCACTAAATAAATGGTTCTTTTATATTAAGTAAATTCCAACTAAATTAAAATGTATTTTTTTTTTCTACAAGAAACAAAACTCTGAATTTATACATTTAAAATCTTCCTACTTATTTCTCTAATGAAGAAAAAAAATTCATTTTATATTTCTAACTTGTAATGAATTGCTGTACATCTAACAGAAAAGTATCAAAATTTGTATTACACTTATTTAAAAATATTTAGATAAATGTTAACTACTGTTTCTGAATATTGTAACTTTAGTTCACATCTCGCTGTCATACTTTCAAATACTATTTTTTCTTTACATACGAAACAGCATTAATAAAAATAAACTCACATTATTTGTTAAGAATTCAACACCAATTTTGAACAAAAGTTGCCCACTTCTAGAAATATTCTATCCTGAAAGTATTAACTAGATAATAGAACAGTTTATTCAAAAAAAATTTTTTTCACAAAATGCATATGTTTTTGCAATTTAGGTAATACATGCTATTTATTTAGCCGAGCTGGCAGCCGCATGGTTAGCGCGCTTGCCTTCGGTTCAAGAGTTCCTGGGTTCGAATCCCACCTTGGGCATGGATGTTTGTAGTGGTTCGGAATCCACTTTAAACCGTAAGTTCCGGTCTAATTAGCCCTCGTGTGCAAAAAATGACCGTTGAGCGACAAACAAACCAAACCATGATATTTCTTTGTATTCCTAAAATTCAGCTTAAAATGTTGCTCTTCACTATAATGACTAAAGCTGCCTCTTTACTTTAATTGGTCAAGACTAAAACAGCACCTATAAATTAGAAAAAAAAAGTTAAAATAAATAATACTTTTTCTCACATGCATACATTATATTTAAAAGGTAATCGTTCTTTTTTAACTCAAATAACTTTTTAACTGTAAAAAGTTTAAAGATTAAATTTATATTTGTGGGATATGATATTAATTGTTTACTCTTTGAACTAGAAGCATGTATTTTTATCATAAACTAATATTAAATTATGTTATTGTAACTATTCATTTCAATAGTATTTGTTTCTATAAAAATTATACTGGTCTACAATTGTTCACTAATGACAACCAAATTATTTTTATAATTAATTCATATTGTTATTTAAATAACTGCAAGTAAAAATTTCCACCACGTCTCATTTTTGTATAACATAAAATGGAATTAATGTATAACATAAAATGGTGTCCACAATCGTTTATGATTTTTCGCCAAATGGCCACACCAACCCCTGCTATCAACATTGTACAAAAGTTGAGCCTTAGTCATTTTGGCTTCCCAGAATAGTAAAATTCTTTGTTAAGTGTGGTTGTGTGCTTTTACATTAGTTCATACCAAATATGACAAGTTCTCAGCGTAGATGTTACAAAACTACGCCTAATAAATTTTGTAACATTTGTGGACGTTTTATATTAAAATCACGAGGAAGACATTTACCACAAGACGTAATAAAAAAAGCTTATTTTCTGTATTTCGGATGCAAATTTGGTGACCAAGGTAAAAGTTGGGCTCCTCACGTGTGGTGTGTAAGTTGTTATGTAGCTCTTGTTCAGTGGATGAAAGGCAACAGAAGCTCTATGCCATTTGCTGTCCTAATGGTGTGGTGGGAACCTTCAAATTATTTTGATAACTGTTACTTCTGTCAAATGAACACAGAAGGATATTCAAAAACGCAAACACAAAATTGAATATCCTAATATACCTCCAATCCGACCTGTTCCTCATGGCGGAGACTTACCAGTACCAATTCCACCATTGAATTGGAAAGATATCGCTATTTACGAAGTGAGTCACACTGAAGACGCATCTGAAACAGTTATAGCCGAAGGCATTTTTGACCTCTTAACTTTAGGCCTGAGACTTCGAGCAAACTCCATTTTATTATTCAAAATGAACTCAATGATTTGGTGCGGGATGTGGGCCTATCAAAATAAAAGATGGAACTTCTCTATTCTAGACTGTAAGAGTGGAATCTGTTGGCAGCTGGAACAAGTATTGCATATTATTGGAAACAAAATGTGGTTTACTCTGAGTTTTATAGAACGGAAGGTTCAGTTTGTGTTTGTTTTGATGTAGATGGATTAATGAAGGAACTAGATATCGAGCATGAACCATCAGAATGGGCCCTTTTTATATGTTCTTTCAAATATAGCTTAAAAGCTGTATTGATCCATAATGGAAACAAGCCATCCACACCAGTTGCTTATTCAACTTTGATGAAAGAAACTTACGCAAACATGATAACTATTCTAAATGCAATTATGTATAAGCAATTCAATTGGCAAATGTTTGGAGATTTAAAGATCAGAACCTTATTAATGGGTCTTCAAGGTGGGTTTACAAAATATTGTTGCTTTTTATGTTTGTGGGATAGCCGTGCAAGAGAACATCATATAAAAGGGGCAAACAGAACATCATTTTAACTTGAAACTAGCAACATTAAGTATATTCCCCTTACAGAATCGCGGGAAAAGTTCTTCCCTCACTTCACATTAAATTAGGACTTACGAAAAATTTTGTGAAGGCTATGGTTAAAGAAGGTGAGGAATTTAAATATTTATAAAAAGACTTTTTCAACAATTAAAGAAGATAAGCTTATAGAGAAGGCATTTTTATTTAGAACTCAAATAATAAAAGTCATTTGCGACTTTCTTTTTGAAGGAAAGCTAAATCAAAAAGAATTATCAACTTGGAAATCGTTTGTGAAAGTGATAAAAGGTTTTTAGAAAACACGAAGTACAAAAAATAATAAGATCTTGATAGAAGAGCTTAAGTCCTATTAAGCCATTGGGGTGTTGAATGACACTCAAAATTCATTTTTTACATTCACATTTGGATTTTTTTCCTGAAAATCTTGGTATGGTTCGTGACGAACAAGGGGAAAGATTCCATCAGAACATTAGGACTCTAGAAGCTCGATATCAAAGTCATTGGGAACCAGCAACGATGGGTGATGGTTTCTAAGGAAAGATAATATTAAGGCATATAAAAAAAGAAAATGATATCTTTTCATCCTATTTAATTAATGGTTTGTTCTTCTACTTTGTTTTAAATATGTCTATCATCTCAATTACAATAGTTCTGTATGATGAATTAATGAAATCAATAATAAAAAAATGTGTGATTAAAATGCTTTTTCAGTTCCTTTAAATACTGGAAGATAGTCATAACAAAAAAAAAATGTACGTGCTACAACTTTAATTTTAAAATTTTACACTGCAAAATTTGTTATGGACAGCTGATTCCATTTTTGTTAGGAAAGAATGGTAAATTTTTATCGACTAGTGTTATTTTGAAGTGAATAGTTGAAAGAAAAACATTCTACGATGAAGACTTTTGAACAAATATAGCACTATTCTTTGGAAATGGTCACTAATTAATGTCGAACATAAGTATAAGAGTTTTTTTAGTATTGTGTTTTGATTAGTTGATTGCTTAAAAGTTGGCATAAATGTTATGAAGGATCTAGATTAATGTTTCTCAAGCTCCATAACATGTAGAGCTAGTGTTATTTTATTGTGTAATTAAACATAAAAAAAATAACGCGCAAATTTTCATGTAAACAGCTTTCAATAGGATATAACTTTATGATATGCTATTAGAGAAATAGAAAACTATTGTTAGTCATACCTTTAAGTAATAATTAATCATATAAGAGAGTATATATATATTACATAACTTATCTATTGATTTACTTTTAGGCATAGAATGTTGAGACTCGTGCCATATCGGAAACATTTCATATAGTTTGGAAAGGAATAAATTACACTGGCTTCTCAAATTTCTGTTGAAAATGTAATGCAAACTATTCTAATATTTATTTATCATTTTCTGTAGAACTAATAATTAAAAATTACTGATAAATATAGCTTCAGATATTTGGTAGTTATTTAGATTATTTCAAAGTAATTTATACATCAGAAAGAAACTTTTAAAGCAATACTAAAATTAATTATAGTTTGAATACTAAATAAGTTTTATTAATTTATTATTCTTTATTAAGTAAAAGGCTCACACATATGTACAACCCAAAGTTCAGACAGTACAAGATGGAAATAAACTAAAATTAATATCATTCACCAAAGAGTTACAAATATAAGGTATTTAGCAACATTCTGGAAACAGTTACTAATTAATGCCCAACATAAGTGTAGTTAAATAAATCAATAAGAAAAATTTTTTTTAAATATTGTACTTTGATTGCATGAAAAGTTGGTATAAATGTTAAATATGAATCAAAATTATATTTATGAGAAAGCCAGAGTTCATTTAATGTGACATTAACGTTAAACAAAATAAACACCTTTTCATTTTTCAACTAGGAACATTAAATAGTTGTTATATTATTAGAGACATCAAATCATCATTAATCAAACCTTTAATAAATCCTTAGTTTTTTAATAAATTGTATTAATATAGTTTTAGACATATTGACACTCAAGCTGCAAAAGAAATATTTTATATAATTTCAAAAAGGAATCATTTTTACGCAGTCTGCTAATTTCTGCTGAAAATGTAAAACAAACTATTCTCTTCTTCAGTGGGGGGGGGTATGTCCAATTTTGAAGCTTGTGACATAAATCCCAACCAGTTATCTTGAGTGTATATAATTTTCAATATAACTAATAATTAAAGAAAACTAACTAAATAAAGCTTAGATTTTTAATACTTCTGAGTAATTCGTAAATTAGATTGGAATTTCTATTGCAATGCTAAAGCTCTACCTACCAACAGTTTATATAGATCACAAGTTTTACTAATTTATCATTCTTTATTTAAGAATTTTTTTTATGTAATTGCAATTCAAAATGTGATCCTGTTAACAGTGAAATTTTTAGTTTAGCCAGATCAAGATGGAAATAATAAACTCTAAAACTTAGGAATCACATAGGAGTTGTGGTCTTATCCAGTAAAGTAGTGTAATGGAATCAAATTGATCCAAAAGGGTTCAAGACAGCTCTGGCAACATTCATAACTTTCGAGGAATGGAACAGTTGATACGGGGGATCGAGATGGATCCTGAGAAGCTTTGCCAATATGGCCGGGCAAAGATATGGTGAGGGGAGAGTTCGTGTCTGTGCAGTGAGGCAAGCTAATGTAACTTCAATGGCATCGGAAGGTATTTTCATTCCCTTTAGATGTTTAGTCTTCAGTCTTGCTGTGTTGTGGAGATAGCATAGTTACAGGTTAGAGCAGGGAGGGAGTGCTTCTCTTTGATAGCCATTAACTCACAGGTGTAGTTTCAGACAATTTTACCAACAGATATTTAGTTGGATTGAGAATTTTCATTTGCATTAGGAATAAAAGATGCCCCACCCCCTTAATTAAGGCTGGATTCTGAAGAGCCACCTGGCTATTGTAACATAAAACAACTTCTTGGAATTCCTCTTGCAACAGAAATACCTAAACTATACAAAATAAATTAATAATTACTAAACTAACAAAAAATATTGTTACTGCTCTGTGTGTGGTACAAGTGCAAACAGTGTTTTGTCAAATGTAACTGATTTTATTTATTTAGAAAATGTAAGATATGATTCTAGGAAAATATCATTTTAAAGAGTTACTTTAGTTATGATCCATTAAATACAATATTTTCTATACAATCATACTCAATTTACTTCATTTACTTAGAAAATAAATGAGCAACATAAAATATGCAAAAAACAACTGAATTTATGAGCCCATCACATCTAATCCCTAAGATGCAATTTTATATAATGGGAAGCCATACTTTGAGTATTTTTATTTACAACTTTTGAATAATCTATTGTCTATAATTCTTAATAAATAAAATATGAAAATTGAAAAAAAAAAAAAAAACATGGCCAAAAATATAAAAATTACAATGATCTATAACTTAATGACACAAATGAGTTAACTTTTTTAAAATTTTGTTTATCCAGTGAGACTTAGTACACTATATAGATAAAATTTAGTAAGCTATATAATTATTGAATACACTGCTGGCCACCCAAATTGCAACACCAAGAAAAACTAGAGATATCACACAACAAAATATATTTTATAGATAACATGTTGACCAAATATCAAATGATTAAATTTATATAAACTTCTGTGAAGAGGTGGTTTCTGCCAAAATCAGTATCCAGAGATCACCGCCGCCACACACCTCGGCATTGATTCAAGGAGACTTTGGATGTGTTCTTGGGGTACAGCAGACCAAGCAGCTTCCACACGTTGCCAAAGTTGATCTGTTGTGTTGCAGCTGTGGATGTAATCTAGGTCAATCGTTGAGCAATCATGGATCACATATTTTCTGTCGGCGAAAGATCCAGAGAGCGAGCTGGCCATTGAAGCAATTCAACCTGGCGATTGACGAAGAACCCTTGGACAATGCGTGGCACGTGTGGTCACGCATTATCATGTGGAAATATGGCTGTGGGCAACCCCTAAGTGTAAGAAAGGACAACTGGCTCTAACACCTCGGAGATTGACATTGACACCAGCGAACTCCCCTGTACCTAACTCCAAGGAGCTTTACCTGTTTAATGGGAGCTGCTGGAACTTTTATTTAAAGATATATTAAAAAATGACATATAAAATTATTTTTTACAACAGTTGAACATGCGTGATTATCTTACAACATATCTTAAAATATGCAATCAATTTCCGGTTAAATGTATAGATGTAAACAATATGACAATATAATGGGTCTATGGTGAATTAAATACAATTGACATTATAATTGTAATTTTGCAAAGTTCTTGATTATAATTATATAAATGTTAAAAATAAAATTCAAAAAGTTTTTGATATTTTCAAAGACAAAGGTTTACTTTGGTCAAAGCATGTTTTTAACTAAGTTGTAGAAGAGTTCCCAATCCAACAAACTAAGTTTTCATTGTTTATTAGGAATTCAACTGTTTTATTTAATTTTGCTCTCGCTGCACGATTTTTCAGAATTCTCTTCTTCCAGAGGATCTTCCAATTTTCGCTGTGTATGGCAAAATGCCAGGATAATGTTAAGGGGCAGGTTGTCAAGAAGTGGAAAGGATTGCCTTCTTTTCCACAAGTGCAATCTTTGGAATCAGAAATATGGAACCTGTGGAAGTAAGATGGAAATGGTCCGTGGCCCGTAAAGAAAAGTACCTCATTCCTTGTCCAATTAAGGGTTTTCCTGCTAACTTTCGGTATCATCTCGTGAACATTTCTTCCAGTTATTCTATTATCCCAATCTTCCTGCCAGCGATCCATTATCCAGTTATCAAGTAAAGATTTGGTATGACAACGTGGTAGTGGTAGGACCTGAGAAGAATTACTTCATAGGGCAGCCGCTTTTTCAAGTCTGTCTGCTGCCTCATTTCCTTCTATACCTTGATGGGCCTTTACCCAACCAATCCTGATGTTATCTGAAGTTGTTAGGAGATCTTGCATTTCGCGTACCATAGGACATTTGTTAAGAGGATTAGATAAAGATTTAAGGCATGCTTGACTATCTGACCAGATGTTTGTTGGAAGAGGTTGTGAAGCAGCTACTTGAATGGCTTTACGCAGAGCATATACTTCAGCTTGATATACTGTGTTCTCGGGTTGTAGCCCAGTACTCCAAGTACTTTGTAATCCGAGTTCAGAATATATTATCATTCCGGATCCAACTTTTTCTTCTATTTTTGAGCCATCTGTGAAAATTGTTAGAAAACCTTCACTGTAACATGGTATATGATTTTGCTCATGTATTCTTACTTTACTCTCTATATTGAAGACTCCAGGGTGGATTGTTTCTCCTTTTATAACTTTCTCAATCAAATTTGGTGCAGGAAGAATAGGATCAACTTCACAGGGAATTTGTGCCCTTGCATGCCTTATAAACTTTGCCTTGGCTTCTATTTTTAGGTAGAGAGGAGCTATTCCAGTTATAACTTGAAGAGCTGCTGTAGGAGTCGTTCTAAACGCACCAGTGATGTTTAGTAAAAATCTTCTTTGAATCGTAGTAAGTAATTGCTTTGCCCTTGTTGTTAATGGCGTTTCCCAAATTACTGCCCCATGCGCCAACATCCTGTCAATTACAGTTTGATATAGTATAATTCAGTGTCTTTGGGAAATTCCCCAATTGTTTCCTGCTATCCTTAAGAGCTTTTGTTGTAATGCTATAGCTTTATAGGCCTGCGATTTTAAATGTGCGATGAAGTTTAACTTTTTGTCAATTATTACTCCTAGAAGTTTAATTGTGTCTTTTTTCATCACTCTGCTGTTTCCCCAAAATATTTGTGGACCACGTTTAAGTTTTGCTATTAGAATATATTTAGTTTTTTCTAGCGAAATTTGAAGAAAATTATCATCTGACCATTTTTTAAGATGAACCAGTGCCTCTGTTGCTAGTTTGCCCAATTTTTTCTCACTCTTGGCTGCTACCACAAAAGTAAAATCATCAGCAAATGCTTGAATATGTATCATGCTTTCTGGATCATGTTGTTTTCCTATATCACTCCAGTTCTTTTTAAGGGCTATGTCTGCAATTAAATTCCATAGAATGGGACCACTACAAGATCCTTGTGGGCAACCAATAGTTTGTTCCTTGCTGGCTAAACCATCATTAGCTAACCACCATTGGCATAATGATTCTTCTATCTTCAAGATTACTGTTAAGAAATTTTTTAATGTTGTAAGGGCGTTTTGTGGTTTCTAATATCTGTTTTAATTTGTAATGTTGAACTGTATCAAAGGCTCTTTTGATATCAATCGTGATTACGGCAGTGTGTAGTTTTGCAGCTCTGCATAAGTTAATCTTATTAATGAGTGTCATAAGGGCATCGTCCACTGATCTGCCTTGACGAAAGCCAAACTGGTTGCAATTAAAATAGCCAGTAGATTCTAAATAATAATTAAGTCGTTTTGTTGTTAATTTCTCTAAGAGTTTACCAATAGTGGGTAGGAGAGAGATTGGTCTATAGGATTGAACATCATATTTGTTTTTACCTTCTTTATGAAATAATATAATTATTCCTATTTTGAGGCACTTTGGAAAATAAGACATATGTAAGCATTTGTTTAGGAGTTTGTATAGAAGATCTGGAAAGCTATTATGTATGCTCTTAAGGATTGAGTTATCTATTTCATCATATCCTGGTACTTTACCCCTTGGTAGAGACTTTATTGTTCGTGCAAGTTCCTCCTGGCTAAAGGGTATGTCATTCTGAGTAAATTCAATATCTAAAGGTGGTTGCAATGATAAGGGAATTTGATGTTCTGGGAAGAGATCTTCTAGGATCTTATTTGCTGTGTCCAGTTGAGATCCTTTAAATATGTTTGAAGATGGGTTAAAAAGGTTGGAGGGTGGAATACTTTTGCTGAACGCTGATTTATATACTTTCCCAAATGGGTCTTTGGCTGCTGAGCAGAAATTTATCCACGCATTTTTCTTGGCAGCTCTAATTAATTTATTATAAGAAGCCACTTTGCATTTATAGATGTTACTGAACTGTTCTTTTTCATTTTGTTGGCCACGTTGAATTCTTCTCCTTATGGCCTTGAGTTCTTTCTTTTTGATATTTAGTGATAAAGACCACCAAGTAGGTTTAACACTTAAACTTTGTTTTTTGGTTTTGAAAGATTTTGAGCAGCATTCGGAAATTGTACTTTGTAGTCTTGAAGTTATATTTTCTAGTTTAGAATTTGTGTTTGCTGTATCAATAGACTTTTGGAAATCTTGAATATAAGGACTGAGCAGATTTAAAAATTTGGCGTGGTTTCCATAAGATGTCTTGTATCTTTTTATCTTCAAGCATTTGGTAACTTTGTTAAGGGTGATTGATATGTATCGATGATCGCTGAGTGTCTCTTCTTCTAAAACGTTCCAGCTTATAGTATTCGCTAAGTTTCCATTAGATACTAAAGTTAAATCAGGCAAACCTTGTTGTAATCGATTAAGATATGTAGGTGGTGAGTTAGGGTTATTTAGAAGAAAAATGTTATTAGACATAATAAAATCTTGTACGAGTTCGCCCCTTGTATCATTATGTTGGTAACCCCAGTTAACACTGTGGGGATTTAAATCTGCTCCGATGAGGAAGTTTTCTGATTGTATTTTTCTGACAACTGTATCTAATTCATTAAGCGTGAGTGAAATGTCGTTTGGGACAGAGTCGGTGGAACGAGAGTTTGGTGGTGGATTGTAAGCTGAAATAATATTAAATGGTTCGGAATCAACTGTAATTTTAATTGTAACTGTCGTCTCAGTGGTATGGACCAAGATTGGCTTTAAATCCCTCATCGTAACTATAATAGCTGCTTTGCAATTTTTTGAAGTCCAGTACGTCCATGCTGAAGGGACACCGATAATTCTTTCATTCAGGATGTAAGGTTCTTGAACGAGGAAAACTTTCACATCATGTTTTTCAGCTGTGATTTGTAAGAGATCTGTAGGAGGTTTTGATTTTCTTAAATTTATTTGAAAGATTTTCAAGTTAGGTAGAGTATGAGTTTCTATAAAATTACTATGGTTTGCAATTGTCAAATGATTACTACATTCCATTCTTACAGACGTCTTTGTGGTGCAATTAGTTTTATTGTTTTCTTGGGTTTTGATAGTTAATTAGACTTCTATAGTAGATACAATTTCTGGAATAGACTGGGTGATTTGTTGGGTAGTTGTTTCCGTTATCATTGGCTTCTTTACAGTTGATACAGCAGTTTAACTTTGATGTGCAACTTTCCGTGCTATGGTTTTTACTGCATTTCCCACAAAATGGTTTTGAAATGCAATATCGTCCAATATGGTCAAAGCTTTGGCAGTTGTAGCATCTTTGTATATTTCTGAATGGCCTAACAATTACTCTCCAAAGTCCGAAGAACAAATCTTTTTTTGTTTACGAGTATGTCCGTCATTTTCTTGTCATCTTCAATAACTACGTGGTGAAGTTCTACTTTGTATCTGTGTGCTCTAACTTCTGTTATATTTATGGGATTGTCTAATCTTTGTATTTGTGCTTCATCCTCCAATACTTTGATAATTTCTTCTTCTCTCATTGAAATTGGGACATTAAGTAGAATAATCTTTTTGGTTGGGTTTCTTGGTTCTTCTAAGGTGTGAGCTTCTGCGGTAAGTTGTTGAATCAATTTTGATTTGTCTGTTTCATTTTTGCAAAGAATTTTGGTTGCAAATCTACCCCAAACAATCCTTTTTGGCTTAATTGAGCAGGAAAGGTTAACAAGTTTTTCCTTATGAATTTCTGGAGAGATACCCTTTTTGGGCAGAACTATGACTGTGATAGCTTTTTCTTTTTCCATTTTCTTCTTTAATACCTCACTATATAGTGGTTTTTGGGTATTCTTCTTTGGTTTTCTCTCTTCTTCGGTGATAGATACTTCTAATCTTGATTGCATTTCGTACATCTTATTTAGTTTAGTGTTGATATTTGAAAATTGTTTATGAAGATAATTTTGAGTAGAGAGTTTTTTATTTGATTCTTCAGAGATGCTACGTGTGTGCGGTTTTCTCTTATTTAATTTCACTAAATTTTTTAGATGATTAAGAATTTTGTCTGATTCTAGACGTTCATGTTCAGATAATACGTATTTTGAAAATTTTTGTTGCCAAATTATCATTCTTAGCTTTTTCACCATTTTACTTACAGGTTCTTGATCGTTGTAATACATGTTGTTTTCATTGTCTTTATTGATGCTAGGTTCTTTACTGGGAAGAGCGAGACATCATCTTCATAATATAAATGAACTCTCTCTAAGTTTACGACAGGCTTGATTGTCATTTTTGCCTCTTGGGTTAAGATTTTTTTTGCTCTAGTTCCTTGCCGAGGTCTGAGAGCTTAAAACTGAGCTTTTGATACTTTAAATCATAGGTTCCCAAAGTGGTCCAGGTGGACCCGCAGGGGTTCATAGGAGACCACACGGGAGTCCACGTGGACGTGAAATGAAAACAGGCGTTCACAAATTGTAAGTGGGGGTCCACGAAAAATTTTCTGGTTTTCATAATAAAGAACAAAATTTTGCCTTGATTTACCTATCAACGTAGGCAGATAGCATCATTTACTAGATACTCATAAATATTCGAAACTCAGTTGAAACACAGAATTTAATAAAATAATAGATAATAGTACAAGTGTACTTGAATTGAAATTAATGAAACAAAATATTAGTCGGCGCGAATTCTCCCAGTTTCCGCACTTGTCACAGATAGAATGTCTGAAACGAAAGAAGCGAATGTGGTATTACAAGAGGAGCTACTTGAGCTCAGCACCAACGAGGAACGGAAGTTGAAATTTAAAAATGCCTGTCAAACATTTTGACTGCAGGCAGAAATCCCCGGAAAAATATCCTTGGCTGTGTGGGAAATTGCGAGAAAATTTTTGATAGCGTTTTTTTCGTCATATCTTATCGAAAGAAGTTTTAATGCTGTTACCAACATGTTAAAAAAAAAAAACGAAAAAAAAAAAAAAAAAGGAGCAGATTAAACATCACAGAAAGGGTAGATTTGAGATTACTTCTTCCAAAACTAAAGCCAAATATTGATAATTTGATTTCAATTCATCAAGTACATCCGCCTCATTAAAAGTAAAACTATTTTTTATTGTTGATTTTACATTTCAGAGTTTATTGTTGATTTTTTGTCAATTGTTGATTGTAATAATAAATGTTCATACTTTTGTATTTGTATTGTATTATATATAGTAATTGTATTATAATAAGTATTATTTTAATAAATAGGACGCACGAAAATGTGCTACTTTTTTTCTTCTTAACACCCCCAATTTAGGGTGATATTTTTTTAGGACTTTTGGGAATACAGTAGAAATGTAGCAGCAGGGGATCTACCGAAAATAATAAAACTTTGAAAGTGGTGCACGAGAAAAAAAGTTTGGGAACCATGCTTTAAATTAATATATTTTCGATTATTTTATAGTACGTATAACATTCTGTCATTATTTATATTGTATTCTTATTACAATTATACTGTATTTATTATAGTGCATTATATATCATTATATTTTTATATATCTTTTATTACTTAATACATTTTATTCCTATATTTATATTGCATTATTATTTTATTTTTAAGGGGACGCCAAAAAAGTTATCGTATCCGGGCGCCAATTATGCTCACTACGTCATTGAATATCTAGCCAAAGTTTTACATGAAAAACTTAACTTTACTGAAGAAGTATGTCTAATGTGTGGAAACTATTATTATTAAGATGTTAAAAACGTAGTATAGAAATAATATATATATAATTGCAATGAAGATAATAGAATAAATAAATAAATTCCAAGGACTAGTGATGTGAAGCTAAATAATTTGATATAAAATAAGAATTAGAGCTTTTGAATAAGGTTCTTAATGTAGAAAATTTTTTAAAAAAATAGAAATTTTCATAGTAACGAAATGTTAATGCAAATGTTGAAAAAAATAATAAACTTACCAATTAGATTCTTTTTAAAATCGGTATTTGTTGTAAATGTCAAGATAACTTTTAATCCAATTAAATGTAAAACCAAATTTTGCAGAAGTAAGTATATGAATACACCAAATGGAAATTAATATTATGATATTATAAAAAGCAGTTGATTTATACTATTTACATAATGACACCGTAGAAAATAACTGTATTCCAGGGGCATCTCCAAAGTACTATGAAGCTAAATAAATTGAAACAATAGTTCTTTTCGAATAATATTCAGTAAATACTTTTATTAGAAATTTATATGTGAATATAAATAAATGAAGGTAAATACTTATGCAGCTAATTTAAAGTGTTACTTTGTAACAATAACATCGGATTTTGGGATTGGTTCATGGTTATTAGTATACAAAACAATTGCTTGTAAAAAATAAAATATATCTTATCAGGAAATATTTTGATTTCGATTATAATTTTAAGTTCAAATAGATTAAAAATTTTCATGGTAAACAAAATTTGTGATAACAAATATAAGAAAAATTAAACATATCAACACAGTTACTTTTTGAAAACTTCTTAAAAAATTTAATAAAATGGTAGTGATTAAAATTCAAGAATCGAAGTTTCAAAATAATTGGTATTCATTAACAAATTAATCTCAATTACTAATTAAAATCTTAATAAACAAAAAAAGCAATTAAACAACTTAGAAAAATAGGTAGCCAAATTGGATTTAACTTGATATACTATATTTCGGCAAAATCTTGGCATGCCCAAGGCAAATAGTAGCTTGGATACCTTTATAAGACCAATAATAGTTTATTGTAGCATACTGGGGAAAAATTGGCATTCCCTATTCGTCCAATATTGGCTTACCTTGGTATTTTCTACATTGGAGAAATTTTACCCCTTCCCTGATAGGACCAATCATGGCTTATCTTGACATGCCTAATATTGGGGAAAACGGGGCTTCCATTGTAGGTCCATTATTGGGCTTATTTTGGTAGGCTGTATAATAGGGAAAACTTGACGCCGATTATTGGGGTTATCTTGGCAAGATTGCCAATATTGGGTCAAACTATTTTGCTACTTGGGTATTTACAAGATGGAATACAAGATCCTCTATTGGTCCAATCTTGGTCCTATTTCAAGCATGACAATTATTTTACTTATGTAAGGTGCAACAATACTGCTTTAAATGGAAAAAATGTGTATTTACTGTAATAATTTAAAATAGCTTCCTTCTAATTTAGTAATTCAAAATAAAAAAATCCTTTGTTATCATCATGACTTACATACAATCTAGCAAACCTATAAGCCAAGATAGATCCTATCTTGACTGCCTAAATTGGAACAATTTAAGCAGCCAAGCTTGGTCCTATCTAGGCTGCCCAGATTGGTCCAACGTAGGTTGCCAGGATTGATTTTATCTTGGCAATCCACATTGGTCCTATGTAACGAAATGTAAACCATTCATGACTGGCTTAATATAAACCATCAATAATAAGTCTAGACAAAGCCACGATTAACCAAAATAGAATCAAGCGGTTTTGCTACTTGGGGAGTTGAAGTGCTTGAGATTCTACAGGTTTTCTACCTTCAGATAAGTTTTCTGCCTTCACGGTCAAGGAAATGTCATGCAAGAAGGCAAACAATTGACGCATGTTCAAAATGCCTTATAACAGCTTTCAGATGCTCTCTACGCAGTCGACAGAAATTGCCTGACTTGGTTGGTTGGGTTTTATGGCGCAAGGTCCAAACTCGGACATGCTGCGCCAGAAATCGCCAGACGGAAGCGTATCGTAATAAACTGACTTACGGACGTCATTAATTACTATATTCTGATTACGAACAGTTTTAAAAGATGTAAACACAGCCTTGTGTTTTTTCTTACGAGCGTGTTTCTGCTATTGAGGTGCAAAATCTTTTCCTACCCAGTTATTCGAACAATATTCGGTAGTTTTTAGCAATTTAAATGGGTTTGATATTTTATTTTGCACAAAAAAGTGTAATAGCCGATTTTTTCATGCATCCAAGCTAGCAAAAAACGAGATTGAATGTATTTTGTAAGAGAGTTCCAATAAGAAATGATGAAATTCATTTCAAATATTATACTGAATGTGTACAAATAAATTTAAAAATAAATTCATGTGTTATACTATAACACACACAGGTATGTATATGTGCGGTGGGAGAGCAATTATATTACACCATGAGATCCCAATTATTTGCACAAGACAGTATTCAAAATTCCTTTTATCAAGATATTTAAATAACTCAAGCATGATACTTAATTCAGAATTTAATGAAGCTTTAGAACTATATATATTTTTACAATAAATTCCGCAATATGTGGTCAAGAATAATTAAACATCGTATTTCCGCGTTAAGCGCGGTCATGACGTTACTCATCAAAGAATCTTTTCTCTCTTGTTTCTTTTTGAGAAAAAGAACAAGTGGCGTAGCAGCGCCACCTAATATCCTGACTTTCATACGTACTCTGCCACGATGAACATTGGTTTATAATTAACAATAAAATCATCTTAAAATTAAATGATACCATTATACAAATCAAGTTCAAGCATTTAGAAATAACAAAACTATATATGAAACTTCTAAGCATAATTACGATTTGGCAGATTTCTATTATTACCTGCTCTACATAATAACATTGAGACATACGAGAGAATAACAATTTTATCTCTTAAGGTCTGAAAAACACAATATTAACATATTACTGAAAATAAATTGAATGTCTCTACTTTATGGACATAAAAGCAAAGGTCAAAGTTTATGAATAGTCGTTTCAGTTCCCCAAATAAACTTATTAGTTTTACTACACGCGCATATTTCCATCTGCAGCAGGATACCATTCAAGTATTCTTCCAAGATGCAACTTTAAAGGTGGAACATTTTCATCTTTTATCAATACCAAGTCATTTACGCCCACAAATTAGGTCTTTCTTTTAATCACTTAGTTTGACCTTGCAGCTATGAAAGTTAGTCCATTGACCAAAGTTTCCAGAAGCTCTGGAAGATTTGTTGAGTCAGTTTCCATTTTTCAAAGGGGGACAGTTTATTTTCAATGTAATCAGGCTCGGGAATGGCATTCAGTGCAGTTCTAATTATGAAATGCCGAAGTGTTAAAGCATCTAAATCATTGGGATCATTAGAAGTTTAAATTGTAAGCCTAGAATTCAATCATTCTTCTATTTGTGAGATCAATTTGTAGAACTTTCATGTGTTAAAATTTGCGCTCCAGTTTTTCTTTTTAAAGGAGTTTTCATTTATTTCACACCGGTTCCTCAAAATCCACCAAAGTATGGAGCTGCAGGTTGATTAAATGAACACCAAATATTTTCAGCAGTGAAATAATTTTGGATATTTTCATCATTGGTTCAGTCTTGTCAAGATTCCCTTCAATTGTCCAATAGCTCCGACAAAATTTGTACCTCAATCTTAAAAGGCTTGGCTTGGTTTTCCTCTGCGAGCAACAAATCTTTTGAGAGATGGTACGAAGGCTTCTGTAGTTAGATCACTGACTATTTCAAGTCGTATAGACTTTGTACAAAAACAGAAATAAAAAATGTAGCATTTAGTTGGTTTCACTTCTTTTCCCTTTCGAAATTTTATTAGGTAAGGTCCAGTGGAATCCAAGCCGAATTTTGAGAATATTCTGTTCGGCACAACTCGAGCAGCTGGGAGATCTGCTATTATCAGTTTAACAGTAGCTGATCACATTTTAAAGCATTTTATGCATTTCCAAATTATTTTCCTTACTACTTGTCAGTTGATTACCTAAATTTCTGTTAGAGTGAGGACATTGTTAATGTTGCTTCGAGATACGTTTTAGGAAAATGCTTAAATATCAGATTTGTAACATGATATTTGTCAGGCAAAATGATTCGAGGCTTAGGTTCTTCTGGAAGATTAGAATTTATAAGGTGCCCAAAAACTCTGATAATTTCTTTTTATCAGGAAAATATTTAAAGGTAAAAGCTTACTACTAAGCGCTAAACTCTTTCCAGCCTTTAATAATTTGATTTCTTCTTTAAATTCACGCTCTTGTATGAATTTTATAACAGAATCAGTGATTTTATCAAGTTCAGTTATATAGAGAGAAAACCTTTGAAATTTGCAGATGATGGCTTAACATTTTTGGTGAATCTCAAACACCAAGCAGTGTTGTTTTTGTTTCTTATCCCTGTGACCAGCAATGTTAAATCAAGTCCACGAGTTCATTCACCTTGAAAAAAATCGCGAACTAAAAGGTGATCTTGAACCATGTCTTGTCTGGTAAGTCCCAGACAAAATAAGATGTGACCAGAGGAGGCTTGTGCAGAAGATTATCTAGAGCAGATTTTAAAGTGCTTAATGTCTCCAACAAAAGTCATTAATGACAAGTGACCACTAATAAAACGGATAAGAGCAATTTGATTTCGTCTACTGTTGCCCCGAACCAAAGAGCCGCCAGGGCACCTAATCTGTACTTATACATCGGTGTACTGGGGGAACCACCCAAATGGCCTTATTCATTCCTTATATTTAGAAAATAGCTCCATATAAGTAAGAAGAGCGGGAGGCGTTGTGACTTCGCCAGCCCTAGCTTTAGACAAACTGTTCGCAATTTCACTTCCGGTGTTTTAGTTTCCTCAGGATGTCTGCATTTGTACTATTGCAATTGCCGAATGGCCGATTGGCAAAACATGAAACAGTCTTTCATGTTTTGCCGATTGGCCAAGTGCTCGATAGCACTTCTATTATCCGAAAAGATCCAAATATCCTTTAGCTGCAGAAGTAACTTGATAAACCCAAGAAATTTCGAGGTGCGGTTCTGAATACCAAGACCGAAGAGCCTGGCGTAGTACTTTACTAAACATGCATTTCTCCTAAGACTTAAAAGCTGCAGATCGGCGTAATAGAGCACAATATCTCTCGGGTAGGAGTTGCCTGTAATAAGACAGATAACCAGACCTGTAATAATCCTTGCAGCACTGAGTTGTGCACGCTCAAGTTTCTTCAAATTTGAATCAGAGGCACAACAAAAGATGGGGTAGCCATATATCAAAACGAGTCGAATAAAACGGGTATTTCTATAACAGGATAAATAAAAACGGGTATTTCTGAGGATATCGGCATCTCAATCACGGTCAGAAATGTACTTAAGGAGTTCACAAGGCGTTTCCTAGACTTAAAACAAGATGTTCTAAATGAATATTACCCAAAATCTCAGTATCCAAAATGAAGCCCAAATACCTTGGATGTTTCTTCCCTTCCAGGGGCTGACTATTCAACAGGATTCTTGGTCGAAAATTGTAGTTTTCTATTAGTGGTGAGGAAACCCATAATAGGCTTTGAAGGACTAAAACATAATAAGTGGTTTACAGCAAAGTTCCACGTATCAGCTTGAACCATAAATTCACACTCTCCTCCACTTTTTCTGAATCAGAACTGGATTTCCAAAGAATAAAGTCGTTTTCAAACAGTCTAACCTTACAGTTCCCAGCAATATTTTTTCAATTCCTGCAATAAAAAGTGTGAATGAGCTAGGACTCAAAACCAAGCCCTGAGGAATACCTTGTCTTATTTTAAAACCATCTGATGTCGAGCCATCAAATTTCACCCTAATGTGTCCATCTCTCAAAAAATCATAAATCCAAGGAAATGCTTTACCACGTATACCAAACTTATGATATACTTTGACAATTAGCTTTTGAATCCAAATTCTATCAAAGGCCGTAGAAAAGTCAAGAAAGGCTGCTATGGTGTGATTTGATGGCCTCTTGTTATGAGCATCTCTGACTCTTTGACTAAAATGAAGCACATGGTCAATTGTGTTGTGCCCTTCTCTATAAAAACGTACTGCTCCATTGGTAGAAGGTTGTTGGAGTTCAAATAAAATGTAAGTCTCTTTAAAATTTTCTGCATAAGTTAACATGGTATGGAGGTTAAAGCAATGGGTCTGAAACTCTCAGCAGAAGCTATGTCTTCGCCAGGTTTGCTAATAAGCATTACAGCTGCTTTTTTCCAGTCACGAAGTAGACGACCCAATCTCTAGGAGGCGTTTATGATGTCTAAAAGACTTTGTTTTCCATGTAGACCCAAGTGATATATTATTTGACTGTGATATATCACTTGGTCCCGATAAATACTATCGGGACCAGGTGAAGTATTTAATTTCGAACCTGAATTCGCAATATCAAGCTCTTGAATACAGAAGGTTCAGATGAAAATAGCCTGGTCCGCATGAAGGTTACTGCATTAGCCATGGACAACCTTACTCGTCATGATCTTCACATAATTGTCTTTGCGAGTAAAATTTAGGCTACTCGTTAACTCGTAATGCTCACTCAAGATGTCAACTGCTTGTTCATCATTCTGAGTCAAAATTCAACTTTTAGCTTCAATAGTGTTTCACTTTTCAACTTGGGGCTGTTTTTACTAATGCCCTTCACCAGTTTCTACAATTTTCTATTAAATTATCTTGAATCTAGACCAGCATAGAGTTCATTCCACTTGTCTCTCTTAATCTGTGCTTGCATCTTTTTTATTTTTGCATTCACTCTGTTTAGTTTGATTCTCTTGGTGCCATTATGGTCAGAATCCAGATCATTTAATATTTGTTTTCTCTCTGCAATCAAGTGCTGGGGAATCGGCATTTTACTGGAAAGATAAGGGCCTTCCTTTTAAATTTGCCCCTAGGAATGGATTGGCCAGCAGCGCTGTAAATGATCCACTTGAAGAACTTCCAGTCAGTTTCTAAGTTATAAGTAAAGGTATTCACACATAGCAAACTTTATATTCAATCAATGAAAGCTTGCCAATCGGCGCGTTTGAAGTTCCAGTGTCTATGATTGCATTTATAAGTGGATTGCCTTTTATTCACTTAAACCAATATTGGAAATGTGATCACTTCCTATGTTTTCGAGTATTCTCCACTTACAGGTGGGGTTGAGGGCAGGGATAACAATGGTTACATCTAGGGCCTCCATAGAATTATAGCTAAATGAAAAATGAGTGGGAGAACTGTCATTAAGAAATACAAAACCCTTATCATAGACCATGTTCAGCAAATCTTTTCCTCTAGAATTAGTTCTAGAAGAGCCCCATATATGATGATGGGCATGAAGATCTCCCAGACAAATAGTACTTGGTAGGAAAAGATTTTGCAGGTCAATAGGTATTTGACTGAGATGAAGAGGCTGATACATGTTAAGTATATTAAGGTATTTACCTCTCCAGTTGATCTTTATGCCCTGAATCTCTAGATTAGAGTTACTAATGATATTATTACTAACATTAATACTTTCATATTTTATATCTCTGGTGAACATTAAGCCTCCACCATTCCTATTTTGTCTACCTGTCCGATAAATATCATAGCCCTTAACTTTGAGTTAAATATCACTCTTCAACTTTGTTTCTTGCAATACTATAATTTGGACACCATATCTCTCAGCTAGTTCCAGCACTTGATCTAATTTAATTCTGGCAGTGATAGAGATGATACCGTTTAAATTGATCTGGAGTAGTTTCAATGAGCTTATTTGATTTGGAGACTGTAATTTACTTTCCCAACCTGGCCCTCGACATAAGCCAGGAGTACGATCCTTTTTAGATGCGCGACGATCGAGACACCATGAGAAACAATGGGGGAATTATTTTTGGGTTGGATTAGAGGCAACATCTACGGTCAGAGACCTGGAGCACGGGCTGTCAGAGACTGACTTGGCCCCAGAGCCTGCAAACTTCAGCTGGACATATGGAGTGGCCTTCATAATTTAGGTGGCCCTGCCAGAAGAATAAACTCCCAACGTACTTGACCCACTCCGTCCAGTGACACACCCTCGCCACGGTGAGGAATTCCGTAGGACTTGAGGGGGTACCAAGCAGTTATTCGTTTTTGTGTTATCCACAATAAATATCTAAAAATCAAGATTAACTTGGACTCCTTATTTGTAACATAATATTCAATAGTTCGGCGTTGTTCATTAACTAACTAGCCTTCTTTTGGATCTATTATTGGATCATATTGTGATGTTGGTACATTTCCTTCCCTCAAACAAGATGGTTCATTAAACCACATGCCACTGTTAATGAGGTCAGATGCAGTACATCCACGAGAAACAATATCAGGAGGATTTTCTGTTCCTTTACAGTATCTCCATTGAGATGGTAAAACAAGACTGGGTTTCTCTCACGCGATTTGCAACAAATAGTTTCCACTTATCAGCAGAACCTTTTATCCAATGCAAAACAGTTTGGGAATTACAAAAACAAAACATTCTTCATCAGGAGTGTTAAAATGCTCTTTTATTTTTATTCTATTATTATTATCTATTCTCTATGTAATTACAGCACCCATTTGTTCTAAACGGGGCAAAGTTAATTTTTTAAGTAAAGCTACTCGATTCTTAGACAATATAAGAAAAGTAGAACATAAATCAAGATCAAAGAAATATTCTACTGCTCCATATCCTGTAAGACTAGCATCATAAAATACATGTAGTTTTATTTTATCACACAAAATTTACTTCACATAAAAAGTATTTTCTAGGTATGCTGAAATTTCATAAAACTTCTATTTCTGAATACCACTGCTTAAACTTTTCTCTCTGAAGACAGAATTGTATCCCAATAGATACATAGTTTCCATAAGTTTTGAAATAAAATTTTTATTCTAATTATAAATTTAGCATTGAATCATTATGAATTATAGGTTTTGACCACAATTTGTATTACTCCACGTTTAGTTATATTCTTCCAATCAATTGTCTCTAAGAATTGTTGTACATCTAATTTTAATTTATCATTATCTGAATCCCAAATTATTTCCAAAACCTTTAATATGTTGTGTTCTACATTATCATTTGTATTAATTATTCCGGTTTCTTTTCATTTATTCTTTAGTGTGCTAATGAATTGGTTTCGAATTTTCTTAAGTTCATACCAGCATCTTTAAGTATTTTAATCGCGGTATCAGTCAAATAGAAGCATTTATCCCAGCTCCATAAAATATATCGTCAACATCTAATGATTTATCAAGCATTTTCACCACACATTGGGATGTTTTTTTTCTATAACCTTCAATGATGTTCAATTGTGGTGGATAGAATAAATGAGCTCGTAGTCAAGCCAAAAGATACTGTACTCATTCTCAGAACTTTGAAACCCAAACTATTTTCATTAAAATTATTAAACCACGAGAATCTCAAAAAATCTCTGTCTTCAGCAATTTGAATCTAATGAAATGCTTTCTCAATGTCAACAGAAAATGCTATTTTATGCACACGAAATTTTAAAATTATATCTAAGATATTAGGATTTAAATTTGGGCCCCATATCTGATAGTTATTTAAAGATGGAGCACCTTTAGTTTTTGATGATGCATCATACACAATCCTCATTTTTGCAGTTTATTTCCTCGTATTACGGGCCTATGAAGCTTTATTCTCTTTAACTTCAAAATAGCTACATTTCTCAATTATTCCCCTTTAAAGTTAATGTTATTATATTCGCAATATAATTGGTAATTTACTTTTAATTTATTTTCTAATCAAAGAAATCTTTGTTTAGAAACTATAAAAATACTTTAACTAATTTTAAGTGGAGCTGTTCGTCTCTTAAGTTTAAGTTCTGATTTATCATCTTTCCATAGAAGTTTCGTTTCCTATCAGCCATTCGTAAATTTCAAATTATTTCGAAATGATTAGTGGTATCTAAATCAACCTTAGAAATTATTTCATTAGAATTTTCGATTTTTACTGTATCCAATTTCCAGGCCTGTAAGTCAATTGGTTTCCATTCCTCTCTAGACACAAATAAAGCATTATAATTGTTGTATTATTTTGTTCCACATTACCCATTAAAGTAAACAAAAATTGTGTAGGAGACACGAATAAGTTCTTGTTTATTTTAATTCTATTCTCACATTGTATATCCCTAAAGTATTCAGCATCAAGTAATAAATTTACTTTTTCCTCACGTGGACTTTTGTCCGCAAACTCCCAACCCCTCCTACTCATAAATGCTTCTATGATTTGACAGCTGGTAGGGATTTTGGAGAGATATACCAGAAATCAGACCCGCGTTGCTAGAATCTCAACCACAATGTTGAAGCACGCGCGTTGTTTTTATTTATCCATTTATTTTTTATTTTCAAACGATATACTTCGAACTCTTTTTCGTCCCTCTGACGACTTCCAAATGAATAAATTGTTAGACGTTCTTTTTTTTAAAATTTGTAATTTTAATTCTAAGGTCAAAGTTTTTGTTATGTAGGATCTCTCATACCCTGAATCAATTAAAAGCTTAACTAATTTTCATTTAATCTTCGATTCAACTATTACAGAACAAGTTTGTAGTAATACTCCCTTTGAATTCGAATTATTTGAATGTGAGGTTGACATAATAGTATTACTTTCGGGTTCGTCTGTTTTATTTATTCTTTGTTCTTTAGAATTGAAAAGCAAACGAATTTATTATGATTAAAACTGTTACACAAATCTCAAATGGTGGTAATTTGATCTACATTCAACAAACAAATGAGATTTAAGGAAACATTTATATCATCGACCATCTTTATTTAATTTCTGTCGCTTTTGTTCATCAGAATATTTCATGTATTCCGATGATGAATTCCACAAAATAACTAATATTTCTACAAAATAAGAAAATTTCTTAACAGATCTTAAGGTAAAAGTAGAGAAAATGATCCAGAATTATTTGAATAAGTATGTTTGTCCTTACTGAAAACTCACTACGATTAAAAATTTCTATAGTTTTTACTCTTTTTTAGAATTATTTATCATTAAAGTAACTTCACGACATTCAATTTCCTCTCTCTGCTTAAAAAAAATCTCTTAATTCTGTTATCTAGAAATTTTCTTTTGTAGTACGCATTCTAATGAGTTCGAGTGATAAATCTTGAGGAAGTAATTTTAGAATAATTGGATATAAAAGGTATAAGGTGACTTGTAACATTTAGTGGGTGCGTTTGAATTTAAATTTTTTATACTGATTTATAATTGATCATAAAGCTTACGTAACAAATATACATTAGATGAATGTTTATTACAGGCCCTAAATTTAATAATTATTCATATGACTATTAATAATTATGTCTTTACGAACATATCTATCTTTTAACAATTTTCAACAAGAGTCATAATTTTCGTCTATTAGACTAAAAGGCTAAAACCAGAAACATAATTATAAGCCTGATCAACAGACAGTGATTTCAAATATGTGAATTTTTCAATTTTTGTTAAATTTGAATTTTTATCTATTGAATTTTCATAAAGGTAAAATTTCAACCAAGTGCTGAATCTCCAGCAAACTTATTCAAATTTAATTTTGGAAGATTTACATTTGGTACACTATATGAACCCACTTAATGCGGTTTATTTTTCAGTAATATTAGCAGTTTCAGCAATTTTATAGCATTTCTTTAGATAGTTTTTAATTCTAGATTTATTAATTATCAATTTCTCATCAAATTCTACGCATTACTGGATTTCCTTTTGAGAAACATTTTTGCCTTTAATAAGAGCATCTATCTCTTTATCATGTTCTTTCAAAGACAAATGCATCTCAGTTAATATATCTAGAAATTCTTTTAATTCTAGAACATTTTCAGGAATAGGATTTTCAATTATTGTTATGCTCTCAATTTTAGTAATTGTTCTAGTAACTCAATTAGTCTCAAAATAGAGAATTTATAATTTTTCCATTTTTTCAATTTTCGATTTTAAATCAGTTGGATTCATTATTGATTTTTATTATATTTCAGAGATCACTGCTTCTTTTCAAGCATAGAAATACTGTTACATTTTCATGGTAAATCCGGGGTTTCGGGACCAAACGTGCAATTTGAAAGCATTTACATTGCTGGCCACTTTAATACACCTTAATACAACAGCCTGAAGGAAGAATGAAAATAACACTATATATTTGCAACATGCATTAGAGGAGGTAAGATAAGCATATGATTAGAATTTCACCCCAAATGCAGATCATGGGTGCCTGTGGTGCCACTTCAAAGCGCTATTTAAGGCTCGTAGATTTCGATCATTTCAAGTTCGGCAATTGTGTTTTTCTTGTGGTTTCTCCCTCCCCCCCAAAAAAAACGATCAGTTATGCCTCGTAAAAAACAACAATCATTTTGATTATCAAGTATCCAAGTTCGACAGTGAAAGAATAGTGGCCTACCAACATTGTAGATTATCTTTCAGTGAAATCGGCAGTCGTGTTGGACGAAACCAAACAACTGTAATGCTGATATAGGATCTTTGTATGCAGGAGGGTTCGAAGGACCGACGTGTTCGATCGCATCCACTTCAGAGCACCACTTCACGTGATGACAGGCAAATTTTGCGTATGGCAATAACGGATGGCTCAGCCACATCACGAACCATACCACAGCACATTCAGTCTAATGCATCATCCATTGTCTGCGCGTACCATTCGACGCCGCTTACAGCAGAGTGGTCAATTCGCAAGAGGTCTATAGCTTCGTCTACCCTTAACGCAGAACCACAGACCTCTCCACCGCCAATGGTGCGATGAAAAAAGGGTGTGAATGGCTGAATAGAATGAAATTGTCTTTATTGACGAGTCACGCTTCTGTCTGCAACATCACGATTTGTCATATTCGAATCTGGAAACACTGTCGAGAGGAGATATTAAACAGTTGCGTAATGCAACGCCACTCTTGTCCTGCACCGGGTATTATGTTATAGGTAGGTATTGAATATCATTCTCACGCTCCTCTAGTACGCATTACCGCTACTTTAAACAGCCAGCACTACATCTTCGAGGTGTTGGAGCCAGTTGTCCTTCCTTACCTTCAGGGCTTGCCCACAGCCATATTTCATCATGATAATGCGCACCCACACGTGCCACGCATTTTCCAAGGGTTCTTCGCCAATCGCCAGATTGAATTGCTTCAATGGCCAGCTCGCTCTCTGGATCTTTATATACACTACTGGCCATTAAAATTGCTACACCAGGAAAGCGGCACACCACACAAGTGAAATTTGCATGACAGGTAGAACTTGCTGTGATATGCAAATGATTAGATTTTCAGCGCATTCATACAAAGCAGGCGACAGTAGCGACATCTACAAAGTGTATAAAGCCAGAGATTTGACAGCAGTTTTCTCATGCTCAATTTCCGTTTCAACGTTTTTTTTCGGCAAAGAAAGTTGTTGTAAAGCCTCGTGTAAGAAGAAGAAATGCCTATCAGCACGTGCCTGACTTTGATCAGGGAAGGATTATAGCCTACCGGGATTGCGGTTTATCGTACCGCAATATTGCTGCTCGCGTCGGTCGAGACCCCATGACTGTTAGCAGAATATGGAATCGATGGGTTCAGAACAATCATACGGAACGTCATGCAGGATCTCAGCGACCCCCCATCACTAACAGCAGAGAAGACAGACATCTTATCCGCATGGTCACAAGGCATCGTACAGCCACGTCACGAACCCTGATGCGAGAAATGGAGTCATTTGCAAGGCAACAAAATTCTGCTCGAAGAGTTCGAAGACGTTTGCAGCAGCATGGATTGTCTGCACGGCAACCATGGCTTCGGCTACCATTGACGCTGCGTCACACACAGGAGCGCCTTCAATGTGTGATCAGCGACGAATCTGGATGCGGGAATGGCATCGCGTCATCTTTACAGATGAATCTCGATTCTGTATACAGGACCATGATGGCCGCATCCGTGTTTGGAGGCATCGTGTAGAACGCGCATTGCCAGCTTGCATTGGACATCGTCATACTGAACCATCTGCTGAAGTGATGGTATGGGGTGCCATTGGATAAACGTCTCGATTACTTCTTGTTCGCATTACCGGCACTTTGAATAGCAACCGTTACATTTCCGATGTGTTAAGGCCCGTGGCTCTGCCCTATCTTCGAGGCTTCCCTAATACTTTGTTTCAACAGGATAATGCACGACCACATGTTGCCCGTACTGTTCTGAACCTCTTTGATACAGAAAAGGTTCGACTGTTACCCTGGCCAGCACGTTCTCCTGATCTGTCACCAATTGAGAACGTGTGGTCAATGGTTGCCTAGCGATTGGCACGCCATCACTCACCCTCCACTACTGTCGATGAACTGCGGCATAGTGTTGAAGCTGAATGGACTGAGATCCCCGTACAGGCCATACAATCTCTGTTTGACTCCCTGCCTAGGCGGATAAATGCTGTTATTGTAGCCAGAGGTGGCTGCTCTGGGTATTGATTTCTCAAGATCTATACATCCTAATTTCCTGTATATACTATCACTTGTTCTTTCCACTATAATGTATGTGTCCAATAAATATCGTTCTGTTATTTGCATTCCTTCTTGGTGTAGCAATTTTAATGGCCAGTAGTATATATATATATATATATATATATATATATATATATATATATATATATATATATATATATATATATATATATATATATATATATATATATATATATATATATATATATATATATATATATATATATATATATATATATATGTGTGTGTGTGTGTGTATATATACGTGTGTCTCTGTGTGTATAAGTTGTCCGAAAGACGAAGAGCCCTTATTTAAGATGTCTCTAATAAATAACTTCTATTTCACTATGTTTATTCATCTTTACTGAATCTCAATATGTCAAATGTAATGCAAATAATTAAAATAATAGCTAAATACTTGTAGATTTGAAAATGGCTGATTAGAAACACATTAAAAATGGTAAGGTTAATATATAATCAATCATAATATACTTTCAAAGTTGGCTCTTTAAAAATAAAAATGCTATTTCGTGAGATCATTGATATTGTCTTTCTTCTTCTTCTTCTTAGAATTGGGTTTGTATGTCATTGGGCACCTCTGCTTTTATCAGCATTTTGTACCATTAACTCCAAACCCAATGCTTCCTAGTTCCATTTGCTCGGGTCACCCACTTTATTAATAAAGTCTGATAACCCTTTAATGGAGTCTAGGTGTAACTCTCTAGTATGGATGATGCCTAAAGAAGTTAATCTAGGGAGGGCAAGAGCCTCACATTCATAAATGATATGCTCTGCCGTTTCCCCTTGCGCATGACATTTCCAGCAGATAAGGTCTTGCTGAAACAGTCCCATCTGGTCAGAAAGTCAGACATGCTAGAGATAGCTTCCCGACTTTCACCAGAAGAAGATGGTTTAGAGGTCATTTCTACCTCAAGCGAAGGATTTATAACTGCCCCTTTACAAGATTGCCTCTGAGTTCCCTTGTCTTTTTCAGGAAGGTCTACTTCAGAGGCTTCACCTGCAAATGCAGAAAGGTTTGTTATTACTTGTGTCTTTTCAGCCACAAGATAACAATTAAAAAGCTCAGGTAATATAAGTCCACCCAGCATTGCCTGAGTTACTGGGCAAGGCAAATTACTCCAGAAGTTTGCCAGGCAACTAGAGGCTCCGTTAAGACACCAATACCGCGGTGCCAATTAGCCCTAGGCACGGAACGCATAACACCAGGGTTTACGGGAGCTGGTTCGCGGCCTCTTATTCAATATTCGAGGCTATCCTGTTATTCCTACAGGACTTTCGGCTATCCACCACCTGCCTACGCGCCTGGTGGCTAGCTCAAGCCCCAGAGGGGTACGCATACCCCCTGGTTCCAGGGATATTGTCTTTACTTTTGATAGCATTATTTTTTTTTCTTGTTACTGAATAAGTGTTAAGTTTTGATAATTTTAGAGACTTTTTCAGTTGAGAGCTGTGGCTTAAATCAGCGTAGTAAAAATGTTTCATTGCATGCATTTTCAGGTGCCTACTTCTGCTGATCTAAGCCGCATTAAGTACACGCAAATGCCTCGTAGTTTAAAAAGATCTTCCTTTGCAAACTTAAGTGATGAGATCGAGAATTGAGCTGGCATTATTTTTTCTAAACTTTCAGGACCCCATTAGTAGAAAGACAGTCGAAAATCCAGTTTACATGGGCCTTTTCATCCCTTCAGCTTGCAGCAGGAGCATGCACTGAATACGCTGCTTATATCAAGGTAGCTTTGCTCTGCAGGCTGCAGAGCATATGTTTAACAACCGAGATCTCAGGTGGTTCAAAGTGTGAGAAAGCACATTCTAATATCTCTTATTTTTGAACCACCTGAGGTAGCACCTTTGGACTTCTGCGTGATTAGCGAAAGGACTTTGAATGTTTTAACCCTCTCAACATGATAGTCTTTATTTGGATAAACTGTTAAACTCTTTACTTTTTTGGACATAAAAATATTGTAGATCCCTGAAAAAATAATTGCATTAGTAATGTAACTTACGAAATTGCTTTTTATGGTAACAATTATTAAAATATTTTGTTAAAGCAATTTTGTTCTATTATTTCTACTATTTGAAGTAGAGACAATGGAATAAAATTTCTAGTGGTGCAGTTGTCTAAGACTAATTCATAAGTATTTAGACTTAATTTCCAACGAATATCAGACCATCTACCGACCAGCATTTCTGCTTTCTTTGTATACGAACTCATACAAATATAAAGTTTGTATGATATGTACAATGGTATAAATCATGCATTCGAAGGAATTTTATCAAATATGATGTTTTGTTTTATGATAATAACACCATTCTTTTTAAGTGGAGCCTCTTCATATTTTCTCACATGAATTTAAAAAAATATAAAGTAATTATCAAACACATATCTCTACATTTTTAAAAAGAGCAAATATAATTGTCTGGTCTATAAATCAAAATCACACAGATTGCTTTATTTGTTATTGATTACTTTATTTTTCAGCAAGTTTAAGTTGACCTTCATTAAGAGTAAGTATAAAAAAAAGAAAAAGAAAGGATTTCTTTATCTTTTTTTTCATTGAAAACCTTGAAAGAAAAGATACTTCTGCACACACACACACACACAAATGATGTAATAAATTTATTCTTCTCATGCTTAAAAGGGCAAAGCACGTTTATTGTGAATTGATCTTATATAACATGTAATTTTTTATGTAAATTGATTGGTTTAAATATTTTTATACGTTTAGTATACCTAAATACATAGCAGCCAGCTATATGGTGTCTTGTGTGATTGATAGTTTTATATAGTTAAAAATTGTATGTACATTTTACTCCCATTTTTTATTTTGTATACATTATCACAAATATTTTATCCAATATATTTTGTAGCTGCACATTTGGTACAGTGATAACAACGGTTGTGTTGATATCACTGTACCAAATGTGTACCAAATGTACATGGGATAAATAGCAAATACTGCTATTCCACGATTTCTTATCAAACCGAAACAAATAATTAAGTGAGGGAAAAATTGTCACGTGAAAACAGTTTTGGAATTTTGATTTTACGCAAAATGTGTCAATGAGCTCATGGATTTAATGATGACGAAATGCAAGCAAATTCTTGGTTCTTGATTATAATTTAAAATCATATCTTTTTGAAGTTTCTGTAATAATTTTTCAAAATTAAAAACAACACATTTAGCTATCTTTATGAAAAATTATCTGCATTAAATTACGTTTGTATAAAAATTAATACTTACTTACATTTATGATAGTGGATAAAATTTGTATATAATAGTACACACTAGCAGGTCAAACCCACCATTTTTTGCGCTTGCAGGTGAAAACGTATTCCAAGTATTCGGGAAAAATTGCTAATTAAAAATAACTATAGTTACTATTTTTGAATGATATTTAGCTTTTGACTTCGCTTTGTTCCAAACACTACATTGATTAATGAGCTCTGACGTCAAATTCCTTTCTGTTTATGAAGTTCTTGAAATGGCTTTGATCCCAGTTCCAATGCATTGGCGGCATGCTGGGAAAACAAATTCGCTGTGGTAGGCTCAAAAAATATTTCAAAAATCAGAAAAAGCTTTATTAAAAAATACTTTGTGGGAGAGTTTGCATTTAAATAATCATTTCCTTTTTTAAAATTACATTTATTAAAAAATTGCATCGTTTAAAGAGGACCAGCATGGAATAAGATCTGATGCCGTATATGTTTTTCCTCTATCTCCAGCAATTACTCATGGATGCTAGTTTTCTATAAAAGAGAGAAAATATCATATATCTCCATTTTTGAAGCGTTCTGGAACGTCGTGTATTGCGGCATAAAGAACGTGTATTGGAACATAATTAACGTGTATTGCGACATGATTAAGTGAGTTTAAATCAGTGTTAATTACAATTTGAGTGCAAGCATTAATTAAAATTTTGAAATGAAACAATCTCTGTTTTAAGTTAGACTGAGACCAACATCTTTAAATAAGAGATTCACATTTTATACCATTTATCAGCTTCTAATATAATTTCGGAGAACACACAGAATAAAGATTTTATCAATTCTAATAAATGAAAGGAAAATTGTAGTAAAATTAACAATATTTTATTTGTAAAATTTTGCACTCGATGAATTTTGTATTTAATTTATTTTAGATGTATCTTCTATGAATAAATTTTTTAAATAACATTCTATTTGAAAAGTTTTTAAATTTTATTCGGAAATATATTTTGCGGTAGTAAATCATGAAAAGTAGTGTGAAAAGATGCAATTCTTTTATTATGAACGTGAACTTAAAATAATGCTGCGTCTTGAAATTTAATTTGCTGTATCATTAAAACATTAAAATACAGTGTTTATATACGTGCAACTAGTTCACAAAAATAGTTTTTAGCAAAAAATAGCTAATATTTATTAATACTTATCTCTATTGTTAACCAGGAAAATATTATTTATTAATTATTTTGTTGTATTAGAGCCAGGAATATAATGTAGTTAATAAATAAAATAATTGTATAAACCTGATTACTAAAATTATTTTATTGTATTAACCAGGAAAATATTAGTATTTATTACCTGAATCAAAATATGTCTCGAATTCTTTATTTAAAGTACTTACATATTTAGTGGATATCGTCTCTGCAAACTATTATGAAATATTCCTAAGAGTAATTGAAACATCTGGATCTTGCCAGGAAAGGATTACATTTTATCACATGCATATAAAATTGTTTTTATTGAAACAAGAGTTTTCAATCTGTCAATTTTACGAAGTGAATGCAAATGAGTTAAGCACAAGATTTGTTTCTGAAATAGTATTCCTAATTCAGTGTCTGCTTAGTGATTTTTTGTCGCAATTTTAGTTATCCGGAAACAATCGGAATAAAAAAATGAAGTAGTTTGTTCAGAGTGACATTTTTCTATTGATGTACAATTGCTTACCTTTTTTACCAATTATGAAAAAACTGAACCTTCCTATTGGTTTTAAAATGTATACTATGAACTTTTTTTAAAGATCAATGGTTCTTAATTTGTTGCCTTATCTTAAAAATTACTAAACCATTAGTTTGATTTGAAATTGTTCAAAATCTTATAAAAAACTAATTTATGTAAAATAATTTAAATTTGTTTAATACTGATATAGTTTCTCTGCATTCACTACAATTATCCAGCAAACTCCAATAGTTACCTGATTTGTTGATAGTGGATTTTACCTTCAGGAGGTATCAGATGAATTTTATAAAGATTCTCGAATATCAAGATTTCAAACATAATTCGTAGTCTCTCATATGAGATTTTCTTCAAAAATGATTTCTTATGTATTGTTTGAAAACTGATTTATTACAAAACCTGAAAGAAACACACAAATTGGGATTTTAAGGTAGGTGTAAATGCACTTCATATCAGTTTCTTGTAAAAATTTGTCTGAAGTTTTGGTGAAAAGTTACACATGAAGAAAATTTTACGTAATAACGTTAAATATTTACTAACAAAATAAAAAAAGAGTCATATTTCTGAAACAAAATTTTTGCCCTAAACGGAGCTTATTTTTAATTAATTTATTCAAAGCTTATTTTGTGTTAACTCTTACTTAGCCTTTAAGATTTAGAACTATAAATTTCAAAGCACATCTCAAGTAATTAAAATGGACTTGAAAAACATGAAAGATATTATTTCATTGCTCTTGTCAATCTTAAATTATTTGCGTCGACTGTAATTTCATAAATGGTATTCTATTCCGAAGGTGAAAACACGCAGTTGACTTTCTACTCCATTAGAATAAAAAAGAATAATTTGCACGAAATGCAATCGTTATATAATTTAAAAGGCAATCTAATCCGCCCGTCCTTGAGATATTCATTACTCGGCAAAAAATCCACAGCGCGAACGGACTCCCTTCCCACCTGTGTTTTGGGGTCATGAAATGCACTCGTCATTTTTCGTTATCTTCTTGTATTGAAATTTCAGAAATGTATAAGGGATTAATTTTTGAACAAATGAAAATGGTTTTATTTTTTTCTGATCAGTTCTTTTTTATCTTCTGAGATGGAAACTATGTAGGAATGATACATTCAACAAAAAATAAGAGTTAAGAAATTACATAATTATCTTTTTGTTGTATGGGAAGTCAAGAGATATATATTTAGGCGGTGCATTATACAGATTTTAGGAATTTTTAATAAATAATGAAGCATATTAAAGGATAGTGTTCGAGAACGTTAATTAGTATTCTTTTTTTATGAATGAAAAAATATTTTGAATTTAATAAGAATGCGTTCATTTTATTTTTATAAAAAAATATTTTGATTATTTTTTATTTTTTATGCACATACAACAAAATTTTTTGTGTTTAAAATTTTTTCCTATCTTTATAAGAAATTTTCAGTCAATCTATATATTTTGTTTTACAGCTTTATAAAGGAAAACAAAGGTAAAATTCAAATATTGATGTTCAAAATACTTAATATTTAAAGTAATATTATAATTATCTCAGTGTCAAAATAATACTATTTTTAAACAAAGGTTTATTAATTTAATTTCAAATTCTTATTTCATGAAAGAATTTAAATAAATTAATAAAGGAATATAATAATTTCTGACATAAGTATTTAGGAAAAGCAACCACTTATTCATATAATATTAATTATAATATCTTTTAGTCATTATTTTATATCAAATGTTTTTGATTAATAAAAATATTATCTATATAATACAAAAATTGTACACCATTAAAAATTAAAATGAAAAAATTATTATACATAGGGAGAATTCTTTATAAAATTTTATACAATAAAAAATGAACTGTTGTTTTAATATGAAATATTTCTTGAATTCTCTCTTGATTATCAAATCATACCATTGAAAATGCTTCAATTACAGTATTTCGCAAATATTTTTACGTGGTATATCTGTTGCATTCATTATGAATTCAATTAGACCAGTTTTAAATAAAGTTTTGTATTCAAAATCAAAAATTTATTATTGTGTGAATATTTATTTATGTTTATACAAAATTTATTATAAATAATTAATCTAATATAAATTAATTTTCATTCAAGAATAGTTGCAAGTAACTATTTAAGAACATTTTCAGAAGACGTATCTGCACAGTTTTATTATATTACTTAAGTGTCTATAGTTCGAATCCTCAAGAACATTAGGAATTATAGACGTTATCTTTTACTGTGTAGGAAATTGCTCTCTTTCCAGCTTCATTTATAAAAGGATATTATTATGGTTTTCCTAGAGATTTAAATATTTTTTGCTTTATTCGATCGATAATGAGTTCTACAATGAAATGCTTTTAAATTGTGATGAGCTAAATGGATTCCAATCGTCTTTGTATACCAAAATGATTCTTTAATGTCGGCAATGACGTAGAATGATTGACCAACGAAAGGTCGTTGAGAAGCGAATGCAGAATTGACAGTCACTTGACAGTAGTTCAAATTTAACTCACTTGAGAGAGAAAATGTCTTTCTTTCTAAACTAAAATGGTTTCCTCATTAGCTTCTGTAAAAATACATTTTGCACATTTTCTGCACGGTGAAAGTTCTTACAAAATATGTCATTGATCGGATTCATTTGAGGGCAGTTATTGTAGAAAAATTTTTCAGAGGCCTCTGTGACTTGATTGGTTAGGGTTTGTTTCCTTACCAGAAGGTAATGAGTTTGAATCCGACCTTAGAGTGAAGGATCTGCCCTGTTCATTAAAGGCGGCTGAGACACGTTAAATAGGTAGTAGTCGCAATGTGCTGTAAGTGAAATAATATTTTTAGGTGTGACATTTCAAATACTGGGAGATCTGCTTGGTTCCTGATTCTAGATAATGAAGACCGTTTGCTACCTCCTAACTGGTAGAGTCAAACTCTGGACTGGGAAAAATTCTGGTGCAACCACTCTGGTGTTGGTTCTCCATTGCACAGCAAGGGAGAACAACAACCATTGAACCCTTGGAGAGTAGTCCTTCTTTCTAGATGTATATCTTCTTCCCTCACTCTTCCGTTCGAATAAGTGAGAGAACTTTCTTCTAACAGAAAGTACGATATCTGTCGGAGTATGCGCTTGGAAAATTTCAAAGTTTCTTTCTCTGTGACTCATAATTGCGGTCAAAGAAAAATGTGGAAATCAGTAAGCCCTGACCGTTTTAAAGTTCTTTATAGCAGCCTTCCTCTAATAGATTTGGTTAATTGCACTCTTCATGTTTTTCACACGAGAGAACTAATTAAACATACCAACTATAAGATCCTTTGCGTGATATCAAATAAGAATATGAAAAGGCTAATAATTTTTCTTTAATTTCATTTTGCTTTTTTTCTTTAAAAGTATAATAATAATATAAAAATAAGAAATCTGATATTCTTTTATGACATTTTATATTATAAATATTTTTAACATTTGGAATTTTTCTACCAAAACAAGGCTTTGGTTAATTTGTGAATAAAATTTATAGTTTACAAAACAAATTATTTTGTAAATTATAATAAAAAAATTGCACGTATAATCCTAAGTGTATATGTATGTATGTATATATATATATATATATATATATATATATATATATATATATATATATATATATATATATATATATATATATTGTATAAACATACTTTATCACGGTAAATATACATTCATTATGACTCATTCATTTTTCATTTCTTTAAATAAAAAAATATTGATTTTTTTTATCAGTTACAAAAGCGATTATCAGAAGAAAGCACCTTTTGTCGGTTTAATTCTCATCAAATCTTTTGCGGCATGTCTTTCAATACTTTTTTTTTATAGAAAGAATAAATAAATAAACACACATTATCTCCTTCCTCTTTTCATGCTATGAAATCAGTTCTGTTAATCTGTCCAATGTTACCGATTCTTATGTAAGCAACGTATCAGATTAATTTCTCCGAACATCAAAGAAACTTAATAACAAATAAACATATTTAATTCAGTGACGGTGGGAATTTTAATCTTAAGTAATCATTTTCCGATGCAATTGCATTTTATAAATATTTGAAGTATAAAATTTAATTTATTTGTGCAGTTTATTAATTTTTCGTAAGTGTGATTTTTAGTGCTTCTTAATTAAAATGACACAGTAATACAACTTTTAATATTTATCTGATACTTTAAATGTAAAATCGATTGGTGGTGATATGGCTCTAAATTTCAATTTTAAAGGCCATCAGGTGTACTTTACCCATCAACGTCTCTTTGGATTCAAACCATTGGTAAAGAAAGAAGAGAACAAAAGAAATTCTTTTTTTTTTTTAAATAGTTGTGAAAGCACTGTGTGTGAATACTTCTCTATCCGCCGATAAATAAAACTACACCATTTCGCGCACATACTTCATCGACAATTTAAATAGAGTAAGCCAAGCTCGCTGCTCAACAGTTCCTATTTTGGGTGTGAATCCATTTTAAATTGTTGTTTTAGGTCGTGTATTAAAAGTGATCATATTGTGAAGAAAAATTTAAACTAAGCGACTACTGAAAACACACATTTTTAAAATTAAAATCATTTTGCTCTAATTTTCTTGTAGTTTAGCACTGAGTGTTGATTGAATAATTTTATAATAATTCCGACGACTTTATTTCAACTTTGACGAAGGACAGCATAGTTTGCTTGTTTCGAGTGATTAGAAATTTCATAAGGAAGAACGCGAGTATGAGAGGACAGAAATTACTAAAAATATGCTTTATTTTATGATAATACAAATAAATTTACAGAATATTGTTCATTCTTGCAATTAAGCGGCGGTCTTTACTTACAGAGGAGATGTCCTAACTTTACATTACTAATTTACCTCGTTTTTTTAAAATTAATATTTTGGATTGTGAAATACTATTCCTTGGAAGAAATTACACAAAATTCAAGTACTTTTATCACTGTTAGTATTAATTCACCTAATTAAATTATTTGAAATGCAGGTCAGCGGTAAGCCTTAATGTGGCTTGTTGGTAAGATCAGAACTTCGTAGTTGGAGGTCGCAAATTCAATCTCAGCCACTGTTGAGCAACGGGAGATGTGTGTTGAGTTTCTGCCCCTCAATGAACATTTATCAGAATGAGTGTGTGAGAGACATGTCCGGGTTTTCTCCCAAGAAATAGGTGAATACGGCCCACTCCTTGTAAAAGTCTCCAAGGAAAGTGGTAACACGCAGTATGTATAGACTTCAGCCGTTATGCAATGCGCTACACGGACTCAAAGACAAAAAAGTCGTAATTTTTAAGGAAGGTAAGATTTGTCTAGCATGTAACGTGTTATAACCTGGCCTAGCCGAGCTGGCAGCCGAATGGTTAGCGCTCTTGCCTTCGGTTCAACAGTTCGTGGGTTCGAATCCCACCTTGGGCATGGATATTTGTAGTGGTTCGGAATCCACTTTAAACCGTAGGTCCCGATCTATTTAGCCCTCGTGCGCAAAAAATGACCGTTGAGTGACAAACAAACCAACCAAACCAACCAACTAACCTGGCCTAGCAGAAGAGCGTTGTTCTGTGAGGACCAACACATGGAAATTGTCCTCTCTCTTACTGTTGCAGTACGCTGAGAAAGATGTTAACATTATCACTAATCTGCAGTAATAAGCTGTCGTCAATAAATAGCAATGGTCTATAAGATAATGAGAAGGTTTTGCAAGTTTACATTCTATAGTTTTATGATATAAAAATCTGGTATAAATTAATAGAAAATTTTTTCTTGCGTTTTTTTGTATAAGACTTGATTATGAAGAAAATTTGTGTTTTCGCTGTAAAACAACGGATTTATTTTAAAAAGTCAAAGTAAAGAAGTTAGTAAAATGGCTACACTTATGAGAGTGTGAGCTCTAAATTGAAAAAGATTTGTTACTTTAAGAGAAGGAAATGAGACATAAATAGGAGACGACGCTCTTAGCAACGGAATGTTCTAAGTTCTGTTCTGAGCAAGGGGGGGGGGACAAAAGTCATATTTCTGCATGTACACCTGTCCCAGAAAAGGTTGTGGGATTGGGACAATACGACACGGGAATATGGCCTTCTGATTTTAAAATGTCCTTTTGAAGTTAAGTGTATGAGAAAAAGCTAAATACATTACTCAAAGCCAAGTGCATATTACGATATAGTTCTTAATTCATTTATTCTGTATATGTGTGATTATTAGAGCGAAAATTTTAAAGCAATACCACCTATATAGGTAAGTTTAGTTGATGTAGTTTCCCTTATCATAAGCTTTTATTATTAGCGAAAAAATTTCTTTGCAATTCTTTCGCCTTGTTTGTGCTCTATTGCTATACTAATACTTTTACTCCTATATATAAACTCTGATAACGTGTATATCAGAATTTATATATAGGAGTAATACAGTAGTGAGAAATGCCGAATCCTTAACTAATTCTGTAAAAGACATTTTTATGTGCGGAGTTTCTTTAAGATATTCATATAGAATTGGAGTTATCTATTAAAATGAATAGTTTATGAAGGCCATTTGTGTCGTTAGACTTTATACCCTTCAATTGCTTTGGTTTTTAAAAACATACATTTTGACGGAATTGATTTATGAAAGTCACCTTCGGTAAAAGAATAATGTTCAAGGATAGTCTTTACGCACAACCTTGAAGTTGTTTCTCTCGCTCAAGGACTTTTTCTTCGTTGGTTCAAATAACGATGTTTTCAAGGATGCCACCTTGCTCCTTGTTCATGACCGGGATGCTAAGCTTTCACCTACAGTTAGCACGACATCAATGAATTATTACTTTTGATTCTCCATTTAATAAAATATGAGATAATTTGGTTATTTCTCTGAGCCAATACTATTCACACAATTTTAGATTTTGGATAAATCAAGCGGATTTAAAGTTAAATTTTTTTAGAATAATTCAAATGGCTTACTCTTTAATTACAAACAAAAATTTTTCAGTTATTTTATGGGATATGCTAATTTGTTATGTGGAACTTTTTAAAATCAATGTAGATATTTTTAAATGTAAAAAGTAAAAGTTAATGTTATGTTAAAGTGACAATATGAAATAGTGGGAAGTGTAAAAGAGGAGGAAAAAATTATTACAACTATACAAAATTAAAATGTAATAGTTAACTGATGTAATTTACATCATTGTATCTCTTAGCCAGAGAGAGGTACGAATATTAAGAGAGAATATAAATTATTAATCGCTTACACAAGACAGAGGGCATAAAAAGAGTTTCATTTGAAAATTACTGAATTTTTGACTATAAAGAAATGTTTGGAGCTTTAAATATGCCAAATTTTGGTATCTTTTTGGTCAACCAGATTTTTTTGTCGCAACATCTGTGAAAACAAAAGAAACTTGTATTATTAATGAAATTATTATTAATAAAGAATTATTAATGGCTTGTATTGTTTTTCCTTTAGCACGTATAGATTCATCTCCCACTTTAGGCTGGAATGTTTGAAATAGAAATAGGTATATGTCTGCAGAAATAATTCCTCTAAATTCAATTTAACATACATCTTATACAGGGATATAGCATTTCCTAAAATATTTTTAAATTAAAACTATTCAGAATAAATAACAGCGACAGCCGTTTAATTGCGGTACAAATTCTGAAGCATATAAGAGCATTTTATGTAATAAGATTCTCTCATCATTAGATTGTCATATGCTGCTCATAATTACAGTTAAATTCCGCATTTATTATTAAAAAAACCCTTACACATATGCGACCGAGATTTACTCAATTCCATTCCTCAAGATTCTGCTCCAAGGTTTTGTTGGGTATATATATATATATATATATATATATATATATATATATATATATATATATATATATATATATATATTAGAAATTAATAAATTTTTTAAATTTATCTTTTAACAAAGCTTTATTAGAAAGTCTGCGAAATTACTTTTTGAATTTACATGTCTAAGTACAAATTTAAAGTTTAATAATTTAAAAAAGTTCACGAATAAACTGATATTCTAAATATCTATATATTTTATTTTCAAAGATTTTTGATTATTTTTTGAGAAAAATATTGCTGCAGGATTATCATGAAATTGTATTAGTTTATTGCATCCATATAATTTTTAACTCATTTATTACTCTTGAAACCAAATTAAATCCTTGAAACTTTCAGCTAGAGCATTAAATTCCGATTCCATACTACTCAATGAAACACATTCTTGCTTAGACGATTTACATGTAAAAGGACAGTCTCCTAAACATATGAAATATCCACTACTTGAATGTCAGTTATTTAAATTGCAACCCTAGTTAGTATCAGAAAAAAATTATTAAAGTATAATTTTGAATACTGGATAATAATTTTGTAGTTCTTAGTTTGAAACAAATAATTTAGAATATCAATAACTAGTCGTGTCAATGCTTGTAAATGTAGCCGTTGTTAATTTGAGACATGACAGACAGAAAACGCTATGTCTGGTCTAAAACTACTTGGAAGGAATGATAGACATTCAATTTGTATTTTGTGTGTGAGTAAAGACTTTTTTTGTTATAATTTCATTTTCTTCTATTTCATCTTTCTTCACTTTTTCAAAAAGTCTTGAATTCAATTTAAAAGACAAATTTAGAAAACTTTTCGACAAATCAGTTAACCTTATAAATATTTAAAAACACTACTAATGTTGTAAAGGAAGGAAAAATCCGGGTTTATTTCCGGGAAAAAACACGGTTTATTCCCTTGGGAATTTTAAATGACCTCGAGAGTTTTGAAAATTTTCGGCTTATTTAGAAATTTTTAAAGCTTTTCTTATCAGATATTTCTTAAAATAAGTAAAAGTCCACTTATTTTATGATTTCTGTTACTAATTACGGTAATAGAGATTTTTCCAGGAAAATGAAATAAATTTGTGCGTTAATAACCCATTTAGAATGATTTCAAAAATTAATGCTGAGAAGATATTTTTTTCTTTCTTTCTCTATATGAATTAGAAATTTATAACGACAGAAAATGGAAATGTCAATATTTATCCTGGTAGTCCAGAAAAATACATCTTAATACTTTTATTTAATATTAATTCATTATTTTAACATGTATTTTTGTTTTTCTCAGTACGAGAGAGAAACTAATTAAATTCCTTACTAGAAGACAGAAAAGACTTTTATTGCATATTTTCGTAGTTTATATTACTTCTCTTCATTTATATAAGACAAAACAATACATTAAACGAAAAATTTGGTTGATTTTATTCCCTCAGAATTCCCAAAAAATTCCAGTTTATTCCCGAAATTCCCGTGGTTCAAAATTCCCGGGAATTTTATACCTCTGTTCATTACCCGACGTTGAAAACATCAAGAAGAAGTTGCTTGAAAGTGGCGAAACTCAGCAAACAGAGAGAGCAACGAACAATAAGTGATCTGTATTTCAAAATGATATGCATAATGCAGAGAGAACAGGATCGGGTCAGTAGGTTAACATAGCGAAGTGTAGGGCCCTGGACATTACCAACTGGTTATCGGATTATACCCCACCTTCTCCGAGAACCTTCCATAACATTTACGTGGGCCCACTTACTACCCCGCCAGGAGTTTATTTAAAATTACATTCACATTTTTGGGGCTTGAAAGCCTGCAGACAACCTAGTGCAGTAGATGTCTGCATCACAGTTCAGTTACATGATTGAAACTAAATATTATAAATTTTAGTGAAAGTATAAGAGAACATTAAGAAAGAGTAGAATTAATTACAGGAAAAGTAAATAGGGAGTTATACAGTCTTAAATTAATAGCAATTTTAAATTAATATCATATTACTTGAAATATTAAATTTAACTAATAAAATAACTATACTATTATGAACACCATATGTTATATTATATAGAATTAAATGAAAGTATAATTATAAATTGACAAAGTAATATAATAAGAGAAGTAAGTAGAATTATTATGCAAACTTAGATGACAACTATTTACATAATTTAAAAAAGTCTTTTTTTTAAGTATTTTACTTGAAACATTTGACTTAATTAACAGATGAAGTCATGATGTTATGGAGCACTAATAATTGATATAAAATATTCGTATTATTCGCATTATTTCCTTTAAGATTTTACATGAATTGACAGGACATTAATGTTACATATTACTAAAAACATTAGTTTTAACAGTTAAAATAATTACACTATAATGAACACTATGATATGTAATCAAATATTAAAAGAAGTAAATGGAAGTATTATTGTTCACCTGATGAATCTGATGATGAATAAAGTTCATCGCCTACGATTATTGAAGATTGTACAGGGTCACGGCATAGTTTGAGTTCTTGTACTGTTAAGAATTTGAGCATTTGAATCATTTATTTCCGTCTAAAACCGTCCTTTTGACAAAATTGAGCAAATTGAAGGTCTGTTTGACTATGGTGCCTTTTTATGTGGAAGGGCTTAGTAGATGGACATTTCACCATATAGTGAATTAAGTAAAAGTGAATCATCACATTTGAAAGTGAATCATCACATGATCCAAATCATCACATTTGCAGATGTTCGAATTGGATTTGTCAAATCTTGCGAAGTATTCAGGAAGGGGTCCATGATTCGTTATTAAATAGTTAATAAAAGGGTTTGAGACAAGGAAATCTGTGGAGACTGTTGGAAGTAAATGGTGGGTGTACCTACCATTTTGCCATGTGTCCCATGTTCTTTGCCAACTTCCAATGGTTCTTTTATATCAGAGGAGTTTTAAGAAGGAGCTTGGTTTGGGCAGATTTGTGACTGGCATCTCTTCATTGGAAGCAGTTTCTTTGTCCACCAGTTCATTCCCCTAATTACCCACGTGTGCTTTAATCCAGCTTAGTTGGATTCTATGATGTGTTTGAGTATAGGCACTCCTGGATATCACGGATGATTTGTGGCTGATCATATTGTTGTTGGGGCTAGTTTATTTGTAATTATGTGTTTTACCGCTTCTCAAACCGCTAACCCCTCAGCTTGAAACACATAATTATTTATTTTAAACTGTTGGGAGAAAATTTTTTGGTCTTTTTGTGTAATCACAAATGCTGCTTCTGTTACTTCGTCATGTCTTGATCCATCTGTATATAGATTTATTTTCCTGTTGGTATAAACTTTGGAGGTTTGCATTATTTTAGGAATTCTCTTCAGGAAGGTTATATACTGTTAGGTTTCTGAATCTATGGAAGGGATGGATAGAATATTTGTGGGCCGGGTCTTTCGGGTTGTAGTGAGTACCATCTATTTGCATTGATTTTTTAAGCAGTAAGATTTTTGTTTTTAGGGTGGCAGATTCAATTGTTAAAGGTAAGGGGGTGGAATGCCTGATACAGTATTTAGAGCTATGCTAAAAGTTACTATAAATGCTCTTGTTATCAGTAGCAGGAAATATAGTTAAATGTTATTTAATATTTTTTCTTTACTAGCTGTCATATGATTTGACCAAGTTGAGCATCCATACATGTCTATTTTTTCAATAATGGTTAAGTATATTGTTTTAGAAATTTTTCCTTTTAACCCTAGTTCTGGCTGATAATCCCACTTAGTCTTTGGGCTATTTGTATCATTTTTGTTTTGATGTAGTGAAAATGTGGTAGGAAAGAAAGCTTTGAATCTAGGTGTATACCTGAATATACCAAACATTTTGTATGCTTTAGAGTCTTATTATTTAAAGTAATTTTGGGATTGAATTTTAGCTTTTTATTTTTCTTACCAAGAATCATTACTGTTGATTTTGCTGTTGAAATTGTTAACTTTAGATCTTTGCTTAGATTTGAGAATAGGAATAAAGATTTGTCGAAATTATGTTTCAGTTCTGCTTTTGTTGCATTTCCAACTACTAACATTGTATCCTCCGCAAATGCTATAATCTCTATGTGTTCTGGACAAGGAGTGGATGAGATTGAACTGAAATGGATGCTCCATAATATAGGCCCTCCTACGGAGCCCTGTAGGCAGCCTCTCTTATGTTCCATTTGTACTAAGCCAGAATCACCTATGGCTATCAGTTCTCTATCTTTTAAGAAGCTAAAAATACCCTGGGAGATATTTTTCGGGGCGTTACATTTTGTAAGTGCTAATTTTAGACCTGGCCACCACAGAGAGTCGAATGCTTTCTGGATGTCCAGCCAAATGAGAGCTGTGTATCTGTTGTTTTCTTTATTTTTATTTATGCAATCCATGACTCCAGTTAGAGCATGATCTGTTGATCTTTTTGCTCTAAAGCCATATTGGTTGTTATGTAAAAAGATATTTTTGAATAAGGCATGTTTTAGGTGGTCTATTATGATTCTTTCCAGAGCCTTCCCAAATGAAGGCAAAAGACATATTGGGCGGTAGGAAGTGGTCAACTTTGCGTCTTTTTGCTTTTTACTGAAGAAGATCCATTGACCTTTCTTAAATGCTTTTGGGAAGTAATTTATTTGCAGACATTTATTAAAATAGTTTACCAAAATTTGCTATTGGCTCTATGAACCAACTTCAACTATTATGTTGTCTAATTCATCGATATTTGTTTAGAATTGTTAAAGATTTTAATTACTTAACTAACTTCTCCTTCTATGAAGGGTGGTTCATTTGGACTTTAAAGGATTAGTGGAGTTGATCTAACTGTTGTATGGAATTGAGTGTCCTCCTCTTGGTTATCTCTGGGAAAATTAGCTTCCACGAGCTCTTTTAAGATTGATTTCATATCTTCATTTGTTGGGTTTTGGAGTGCAACAAATTGAGTTGGAGAAAATACTTTACCATTTGCTATTTTCTGCAATATGCGGAATTCTTTGTTATTGTTTGTACAAATTTTGCTCAACTAGTTGATTTTGCTTTCCAAATCGTTCTTTTATAAGATGCTTGTTGATGTTAAGATTTTGTAACCATGAAATTTTTTCTGTTTCTGAAGTAGATGCTTTAAGTCTTCTCCTAAGTGCCTTTGTTTTGCTCTTTAGTTCCTTTAGTTCTGGTGTCCACCAGTGTATGTCAACTTTTTGTTTGCAGTTCTTTGCTTAATCGTTGCTTCTGCTGTTCTATGAGCATTATTTAAAATCATGTTGATAAATTCATCCAAGTTTTCTTCATTTTTAATTTTATGCATTTGTTTACTTAAAGATTTTAGGATTGGTTTTACTGATTTTAGAAATTTTTTTCTGATAATTTAACGTTTTAAATCTTTTATTAAAGGTTGTAATTATTTGTTCAGCTATAAAACCTGTTATGTACTTATGATCTGAACATGTTTCCTCGTCGCACACTGTCCAGTCCTGAATCACTTGCAGCAGAAAGTCTGTGCATAGCGTTAAGTCCGGCTAGTCGATACCCATTGGTCCTGTTAAAGTTGGGGAGCTAGAAGAAGTGTTAACAGATTTAGGAAATTGGAGCTTAAAAAGTCTTCTAAAATCAAACCACGGCGATTGTTTGAAGAGTATCCTCAAAGCAAATTTTTAGCATTAAAACCTTCACAAATTAAAATTCGTGCTGATCTGTATTGGAGTAATAAATTTCTGAGGATTCCAAGAATTAAGATTAGATCTTCACCTGTGGAGGCATAAAGAAATTAATATTAAGGATGTAGTTTGAGAGTCTATTTGTATTGCAGATAAGTATTTTGAGAATGAAAAATTATTGGATTAATATATTTGCCTTTATCTGTTGAATAATATCTTCTCCAAGACAAAAGTAATCCTTTAATTTGGTTTTGTTGTAGATATGGTTCCTGAATTCAGGCGATGTCTTATTTATTACTATTGAAATAATATACAAATTTTGTTATTGCTGATTGACTTCTTTGTAAATTAATTTGAAGAATATCAATTTCTGGATTGTGAATTTTGTTGAAAAAAGATGGAAAATTAATTGTAGTGATATATACGTAAGTATTTTTTAAAAAATTAACATTACATGCATACCTGAGTTTTTATATCTTGGTATAAACTTTGAAAATAGTGATTATTTGATACTTCAGAATGTCGTTATTTAAAGAATTAATAATAAAATAATTCTCAAGATCAGAAATATAAGGTTCTCTAAATTATATATGTAGATAATAAAAATTCATTATGTTTTTTATGTAGCAATATTTAGGGTTAACTTTTATTAAACACAAGGACTAATATTACTTATATTTATATTTTAGTCAAGAGTATTTTGATGTACAGCAATAATCTTTAAGACATTATTTGAGAAAATTATTTATTTAAATTAAAGACGTTAAAAATATGATTTAGTATAATTGGAAGAACTTCTCTATTCTTTTTTTACTTACGAGTTTTTTTTCCAGTTTATTAGGAAACAAAGTTGAATAGAAACAATACAACGAACACAATACAATAACTAATGCAAACAAAAACGCAAATATAATTTTTGTATTAATTGAACAAAATTGAATGAAGCCTATATTACATATCATGATTTTTAACTTTCAGAGTAATTTTGGATAGACTAACAAAGAAAAATTTGTATATACAAATTAGCAAATATTAGTAAATAAAAGTTGTATAGACAGCATGGGTATATTTACTTGGAAGGGAAAAAGCATTTGTTTCTAGGCAGAGAACAACTAATTTTGAAGTTCTTAATGCTTGGGAATTTTTTTAAATATACGTAAAGACATTTTTTTATCATTTCATTTTCCTCAATTTCATCATCTTTCGCATTTTCAAAAAGTCTTATATTGAATTTAAAAGACAAATTTAGAAAAATTTTCGGCAACCCAGAGAACTTTATCAACATTTCAATGCATTACTAATGTTGTAAAGGAAAGAAAAACCGGGTTTATTTCCGGGAATAAACCCGGTTTATTCCCTTGGGAATTAAAAAAATTCCCGAGAATTTTGAATGACCTCAAGAGTTTTGAAATTTTTTAGTTGAATTAGAAATTTTTGAAGCTTTTCTTATCAAATATTTCTTAAAATAAATAAAAGTCTACTTATTTTATGATTTCTGTTACTAATTACGGTATTAGAGATTTTTCCAGGAAAATAAAATAAATTTGCGTTAATAACCCATTTAGAATGATTTCAAAAAATTAATGTTAGGAAAGTATTTTTTTCTTTCTTTCTCTGCATGAATTTAGAAATTTATAACAATAGAAAATGGAAATGTCAATATTTAATCTGGCAGTCCAGAAAAATATGTCTTAATATTTTTATTAAATATTAATGCATTATTTTAACATGTATTTTTGTTTTTCTCAGTACGAGAGAGAGAGAGAAACTAATTAATTTTTCTTCACTAAAAGACAGAAAAGACTTTTTTGCATATTTTCGTAACTTATATTACTTTTCTCCATTTATATAAGACAAAATAATACATTAAACGAAAGATTTTGGTTGAGTTTATATTCCCTCGGAATTCCAAAAATTCCCGGTTTATTCCCCAAATTCCCGAGAATTTTACATTTCTATGCATTACCCGACATTGAAAACATCAAGAAGTTGCAAGAAAGTGACGAGAAACTTGACAAACAGAGAGAAACAGCAATGAACAATAAGTGATCTGTATTTCAAAATGATATGCATAATACAGAGAGAGAACAGTGTCTGGTTAGTAGGTTGTAGGACCACCGTGGACGGAGATACATGAAGCAACACGTCTTGGCACAGAGTCAATGAGAGTACGGATGGCGTCCTGAGGAATGGCTCTGTCAACATTTTGCTTAAGTGCGTCTTTTGAAGGAGGCCCCTCCCCGTTACAGGGTCCTCAAATAGTGCCCAATCATATCCCAAATGTGTTTGATTGGTGAGAGATCTGACGAGCACGGTGGCCTGGACAGTCGTTGTACACCTGGTTGGAATGTTGGCTGATATGAGTAACGTGCGGTCGGGCGTTATCCTGCTGATAAAGGTCATTGGACACTCCCTGATGATAAAGGAGTGTCACTGATAGAGGAGTACATTTTTCACGTAACGTTGAGGTATCATAGATCCGTGAACACTAATTAAAAGTAATCTGGAATAGTACACAATGGTGCCCTAAATTAGGATGCCCCGTTTTCACGTAGTGGGGCGTTTTGCAATTGCTGAAGGCTTGGAATATGTCTCCACTTCGACTCCATACTCGTACGCTGCGATTACCACTGAAGAAACAGAAGTGTGACTCATCTAAGAAAACGATCCTGTGAAGATGTCATCCACATTGCTCTAATCTGGCACTATTCCAGACTTTGGCGTCTATGCTGTGAGATCAATGGCAGTCTTCTTTACGAATGTCATGAGCGCAGGCCACTAGCAACCGATCTACAATCAATGGTTCTGCTCGATATGGAAGCATCCAGAGTTTCTTCCACATTGTATAGAACAGGGGTGACCAATATGTAGCTCGCGAGTTCTATGTGACTCTTGAAAAGATTATTTGAGGCTCTCGATAAATGTAGTCGAGTTCAATTCCTCAATTAAAACCGTATTACAGCATAATCACCAAGAACAACTCTACACAAAATACTTAAAATATCTTTATTTTATGAAAACAGTGTTACACATTGTAAATAACATTCTCACCAAGCAAAAAATCATCGACAATTCAAAAACTTCCTTGAAGAATCAAAGGATGAAGAACTTCCAAATGACAATTTCTTTTGTATTGTTAGAGGGTTATCTAGCTACAACGTATTAAATTGATTTGTAGATTTTGTTTGATCCGTTAACTGCATTTCTAAAAAAAAACCTATTTAGAATTAGACGATGAAGAGTCGTTACAAGACTTAATGTTTTAGACTGATGTCATGGAACATTTGCAAATACTGAATTTACAATTGCAGAGGAAAGATAAAATAACATTTGACCTCTCACAGGGTGTATTTAATTTTCAAACTGAATTAAAACTTTTTCAAAAGGATATTAAAACTAAAACATTTTGTAATTTTCCTGCAATTAAAAAAAATTTGTTCCAGTATCAAAGAAGAAAACTCAACGAGTACATAAAAAACTTGAAGGAATATTGATGGAATCCAAAAATAGCTTTCAAGACTTGAAATATTTTAAATCTTCTCTTGATTTTTTTCTGAATCCATTGAAAATTAACATAATTCAAGGTTAGTTCTCCAATTCCAATGTAATTATGACCCAAAAAGCATGGAGAATTAGATTTAATAGAGATGCAAAAAGATCAAGCTCTACGATTAAAATTTAAGTCGACGCCGATTACTAAATTTTGGAAATTTGTACCAGAATCAAAAATATTAAATATATAATTAATATTAAATAAATATTCAATATTTCGAACAACATACTGAAGTGAATCATTTTATATTCCACTTTAAAATTCTTGAAATCCAAACAACGATCAATATTAACAAGCCAGCATCTTAAAGAATTACTGAGAAGTGCTGTCACAATTTTTCATCAAATTTTAAAGAATTATCAAGAGAAGAAAAATAAATGTTTAATACATAAATTCAATACACGCACATTTTGTACTTTTATTTATATGTTTTCAATAAATATAATTTCTGTAAAAAATTATAATACCATTTTTGTGTACCCGTTAAAAAGGTATTTAATTGCGGCGAAAACACAATTGCCGAACTTAAAATCGTTGGTATCTCCAAGCCTTAAATAGCGCTTTGAAGTGTCACCACAGGCGCGGGTGATGTGCGTCTGCGCTGAAATTCTAATTCTTTTCTTGTTATTTGCATTTTTCCTTCAGGGTGTTGCAGTTATGTGGTGGCCAGCACAATGTGTCGTTCATTTAAATAATCTTGAAACTTCTTATGAGTGAATTCAAATCCATTATCAATTCGAACAGATTTTAACTTTACATTAAGTTGTTTTTCTGATTTAAACATAAACAGTCCGAAACAATCAAATACATCTTTAGGGTAAAAACTTTTCTGAAATAATAAACAATGGAAAGAAATAACTATCTCCTAAATAATTAACGGGAGCAGGTCCTTATAAGTCCATGCAAATTTTTTCTAAAACATTATTTGTCAGTCTACGATAAACTTCAAGTTTCAGAGAAATTCGCTTCTGTTTCGAACTTTTACAAACCATACAACTCTTAACTTTATTAGCATCACCTTTTAAGCCTTCAATTTATTTAAAGAATTATTCTCCCTCAACTGATCAATTAAAAGTACATTTAAGTGACAAAATCTATGATGAACCAGTTCTAAACTTAAACTAGAGTAACAAGGAAGTAGAAATTTTGCCTAAGTTTTCAAGACATCATTTACAAACTCTAGGTACAGTCTACTCTAGGTACACTAGGTGCAGTCTTACAAACTTTAGGTAAGTATAATGATTATGTTTTCATACTCTTGTACTATCATCTCTTGTACTATGATTTCATACCATCTTCTTATTTTCAGATCAAACAATTTTAATGACTGAGGTATCTAGATTTGCACCACATACTAAATTTTACACATGTTTGTTTCATAGAGAATATTATTTAAAGTAAAATTTATCTCACTTCTAATATTTCAATAAATAACATGTATATCACCTGCGCCTACTTTTCTGATAATCTTTGTTTTCAACAAGAACATTTGAAGCTGGCAAAGATTTGAAGTTTCTGAAACACTCTAAGTTGCAAAACTGACCAAGAACTCAGAACTTTCAAAATTTTGTTGTACATTTGAAAACACACCATGTTCAGAATATTCTAAATCATTCACTTCAATGTAGAAATTTTCTGAAGAACATAGTTTTCTTGGCCTTTTCTTTGTTCCTGAAAACATTTTGCTTCACAATGTCCTATTTTCTAGCAGTAATTGTGCGGTCCTATAAAATCTTTATTTTTCTTTCCTAATTTCTGGTCCATCTCACTTGTGCTGCTTACCATTTCAGGCACTTCTCTGCTTGAAGAGGACTCTTTATTTTACAATCCTTTTTGGATCTTAAAATATATGCATTTTCAACTATATCGATGAAATTTCCATCCTTTTTCATTAGCTCTATTCGACTAGATTCATTAGTATAAGTTGCCTTTCTACATTTTCAAATTGAAATCTTTATCTTCCAGTCGGTACAACAATTGAGCAGGATTATCGAATTCAGGTGTCAATATTCTATTCAAATGAAAACGAACTAGAAGTTGAAGTATGTCAAATCTGAATCAATTCAAAGGTGCTGTCTTTTCTATGAGTCTTTTACAAACTATTTCGTTTGTCTTTTCTTCATGATGATATCTCAACAAAACAAAGAATTTGTCTACCAGCAATGCCAATCGGACTAACGAACTCGGTTTTAAATTTTCCTTCAAAATTTCCGATGCCTTTTTTCTATATTCTATTTGGGCAATTAGAGTTTGAAATTTTCTTTCTATACCTTGACAGATATGCTCTTGAGCTAGGGAAAAGCATTATTTGATAATTCTGGATAACCAGCCATTATGAAATTAGTTGCTTTCTTTAACTTAACGTCAATCTTTTCAGATTTTAGCTCAAACTCCTGAAACTCTGCATTTAATCTATCTTAAATATCAGATTATTCTGTCCCATGACATGTTTGTGTGATGATGCGCAGAGTATAAACGCAATAAAATTAGGTAGATGTATGCGGAAATAATTGTTATAAATTGAATTTAATACACACATATAATGTAGAGAAATACCATTTACTAAAAATATTTTAATATTTTTAGTAAATTAAAATTAGTAAATTAAAAAATTAAAATTAGACGAAATATATAAACATGTTCATGGCCAGAGTTAAAAAAAATCAGTATTTATTATTAAAATATTACATATGATCCTTACAAAATTGCGACAGAAGTTTACTCAATTGCCAACAAGATACATGTAAATATCAAGTCATAAGATGAAATAAAAATGTATGCATCTAACTTGAGTGATGACGAAATAAGAGTTCGGGATTCATGAATTAGAATAAGACTTCCAGATTCTAATAAATGATTAAATAATAAATCTTCATTATTCGTTGTTAAGTCTCAGTGAGGTCCAATGGGAGGACTATGCTTTTAAAAATGGAAGGTTTCATGTTTAAATCTGATCACACTGTTTAACATGGGAGATGGTTGTTGCGTTTCTAGTATCAATTGAATCCTTGAAAGTCTTCCATGTGAATGCTATCGATGAAAAGTAGTCTGGGAAGGCTGAATGCGGACGTTAAATACTGTTTAACATCTTTTACATGCTTGTTATTCGTTACAGGTTGTCAGATAATGTTAGGGATCATCTTAATGATAGGACCGTGTTTTTTGGAATAACCCCTACTGAACTACGGGAAAAGGAGGCTGCGCTTCTGCTTTTTACTATCACATATTTAGGATTTAGATACTTTCCAGATCTATTCCCATGTTCAATACGGTTTTGAACATAGCGAATATTGTATTAACCATGAAAGAAAATGGAAAGATTGCTACTAAAGCAATCATGTATAATAAATAACGATGAATTGATTCTTTGAAAACACATCAAGTTAACATTCTTTTAGTGAATTATGTTAGTTATATCAAATTTTTACGTGACATTTATATTTAAAAACTTTTTGCAGAGTTAACAATAAAAGATTATATTTTTAAATAATAATTTTATGAAAAATCAATGACTTAAATTTCTTGACCATTTTAACTGTAACGTGTTGCAAAACTATAAGATCACTGTTTTTTTGTGATTTTAATTATAAATAATGTAAATTTTTAAAAATTAAATTAAGTTAATACAAATAAAGATAATATAAAATATATGTGCGTATTAAGTGATATTTAAATATTTTATCATCACTCATAATTTTCCGTTCAAAGATCTGTCACATGATTATTGATTATGAGTGATGATAAAAGTTACTAAAACTATTTTTTTACAAAACTAAATAGGTGTTGATAGACTATTTTTCCGAATGCCTTCAAATACCTGTTTTTATAGTTCAAAAAAAAAATTTAGGAATTTTATCCCTTTCATCCATGTGTGTGTGTGATATCTACATTCAACTCCTATACACACTCATAATGATGCTTATTTGCAAGCACTTGCCAAATGATCACACAAGAGCCAAACGTGACAAATGGCTCCATAAGTTTACTATGGCATTTAGGTACAACATTTAGGTATAATATGTTTTAGTTTGCACAAAATATCGAAATTTTTCTTTTTGAAACCAACTTTAAATTGACTTAAAAGCATTTTAAGGAGCATTGTCTTGCTGAAATTTCCAGTTATTTCCTTCTAAAAGTGAACCAAAAGGGTATAAGGTATTCGCAAAACATTTGTTCCAACTTGAATAAATTTTTTTCCAGAACTTGCTGCAGACCATGTTTCCCATCATATGTAAAAGCTTCCTAATCTATCAGAGAACTACCACCTTTCCTTAATGAAGAAATCTTCATATTACGTTCACAAATGTCAATGGTAAATATTATGTTGAGACCATCCAAATTGAATTTTTCCAAGTAGCACACATTCCAAGTCATGACCTCCTTGCCCACTTCAGTCTTTTCCTTTATGAAGTTTTATGATTCTTAGTATTTTATTTCCTAAGAACTAACATTTCAATTTAATCTTAAGGTGCACCAGACTATTGTATATGATATAGTTGTACTGATCTGCAGAGTTAATTTACGAATACACAAGTTCTGTTTGGATACAAGCTTGAAAACTGGTTTTTATCAATAGCAGATATTTTTAAAGGTTCTTATATTTTTTATAAAAATATTTTTTTAAATAAAATATTATGAGCAGCAGTTTCAGAGCTTTATAAGAATCTCATTGGTTTCTTATTTTCCAGAGCCCTTTAAAAATACCGAAAATTTCAAGTTCTTCCTAGCAACATTGTAAATTTTTTCAAAAAAACAGCTTCTAATTTGTCTTATAATATTGTTTGCACTTTTGGTGATGCAAAGTATCAACTCGCATGATTTTGAAAGAAAAATGATTTTGAGTTTAAAATATAAGCGGTGATGTATAAGGAATTTCAAAAAAGTTTGCTGTGTTAAACTATTTCAATATTTTTCATTTAATGATTCGTTTTTTGAAAAAATAAAACTTTTTTCATTTACTTTATTTTTTTTTAAATTATTCATTTTTTGATTTTTTTTAAAAAAATAAGTAATATTTTAGGTGGTCTTATAACTATATAATACTTTCTTTAGCTCGTAGCTGACTAATTATTGCTGTAGACTTCATTTACAAATGTTTATTAGCTAAGATTTGATTTCCATCTTGCTCGTATATGTTGTAAATGTTCCGGGTCCTTCTAAAGCTAGAAGTTTTTGTTTCAATTCACTCGTATGTATACTCGTATATTTGCAAGTAGCTGAAAGAATAGCACTCTAATTTTCAATTCAATAGCTGATCGGTTTGATTTCCATTTTAGACATGGATGTTTATAATCGTTTAAAGTCCACATTAAAATCTAAGTATTTTTTTGATTTGGTTCTTTGTTAGCCTTTATTGGTTGGTTTGTTGCTCAACGGTCATTTTTTGCACACAAGGGCTAATTAGACAGGGACCCACGGTTTAAAGTGGATTCCGAACCACTACAAACATCCATACCCAAGTTGGGATTCGAACCCACGAACTGTTGAACCGAAGGCAAGAGCGCTAATCATTCGTCTGCCAGCTCGGCTAGCCTTTATTGAGATGGCCTCTTATGTTCTTCGCCGCTATCTGAATGGCTAGAGCTTCAGTTGAGCAGCTGAGAGTCCTCCTCATTTTGGGGTCTCGATAGTGGTTTGGAATTTATTTTAGTTCTTAGTTTAGTTACGCACTTCACATGCTAAGAAATTATTGTGGTGATAAAACAAACCAGATCAAATCTAGTCCTGGTTGATAAAAATAACAAATTGAAATAAATTAAATCATAAATTCTAGTGTGTTGCTTTCTTGAAACAATGTGCAGTATTCATTTATTGCACTTATCATCACTAACCATTAAATTTTAATAATGTTAAGCAATAAAATTAGTTGACTACCTTAAAATGTATCTGACAGATATGACGCTATTGTGATTAAATTGATTTGTCACTCTACTGTCAAATTATGCTTATGACTGCTAATTCAGTTACAATACAGTTTAAGACAGATCCCGGCATCTCACAAATAAAAGTTGAAATCACATGAAATGTAGAACTGAAGATTAATTAAATACTTTGAAAGTTTAAAATATCGAATATATCATCTCATAGCACAGATACATAAGACTTGTAATCGATCACTAATAATTTATAGTTAATGTATTCATATGTATTGTTAAATTTAAAAAATGTAATTTATTAAATATTTAACATATACTGTTTTATGAATCTTTTGGTACGCACTGTCGAGCCACTGAAATTGTAGGTCGCGACTTTAATGAGTCTAGTGTAAAAAAGATATTTGAATTTTAATCTACTGCCAAGGTTAAATACACATACACTGAAGCAAAAAAATATTTTAATGTGCTAGGTGCTATGAGTGTGAATGATGCTTAAGTAATTTGCATTATTAATGGGAGAATGTTAATAAATGCTTAGCCATATTTTTAATCTAATATATTCCACTTCCCTGATAAAATTAATCAGACGTCATTTATGCCTGTTATATACTTTTTCCAAGCCTTCCAATTTAAGGAATTCAAATTCAGGCTTATTAAAAATACGAAGGAGATAAAGTTAAAAGTTTTTATCCATACAAGATCATTTAAATTGAGAATGCGCTTTTACCAATAAGGAAAATCATTTTTATTTCATACTTTCTTTCTTAATATAGTATAATTTTACTTATTTTCTTATTTTAGTGAGAATTTTACTATTTAAATTAATTTTATTTGAGCATAATTGGTGTATTAAATAATTGAAGAAAATAACTAAAATAATATAGTTTGCTGAGAGTGAATGATCGAGCAATAGCATTTGTACCTGAATACTGCTGAAACAGTCATCCTAGTCCTTTCAATTAATGTCGTTTTTAATTTCTAGGTTCATTCTAACTCCTAAGTTTCATAAAAAAAAAAGCCAGAACACCTTTTGAAAAAAGTTAAGATTGGTTCTTATGATGCATTTTCGAGTGCCCATTTTTGCCAATCGAAGACGCAAAATATAGCCAAACAACCTAATATAGTCGAACAACGAACGAATAACCCCTTTTTAACACCATTCCATATTAGTGAAGGAACATGGATAGACACTAAATAAATTTTACCGGGCACGGGTTCGCATCATTTAGATTCAGTATCAAACCCGCTACCTTTCGGAGGCGATTTTCTTCAAACTACCATGACCTCAACAAGTAGTTATTGCCTTGTTCAGTTAAATTTCCAAGTACCCTTTTCTTTCGATTCGAAAACTGCTTAAGTCATTTTAATAAATAAATAGAATATTCCTAGAATGGTTTTCAATCTTAAGAAGCTACCCTGAAATTGCACAGACCTTTTATTTGATTTAGGCAGGTTGATGTACTGAGGACCACAAGTACGCATTTTTTTTTACCTGTAGAAAAGACCAAAGCAAAGGTTACTGGGAACTTCAATTTTTTTTAACTTTTTTCCAGAGATACTAGTCACCATACACGATGAACACATGGATAATTTAATTCCTGGGAGAAGTTAACAGAAATGGAATAGCAAGAAGTAAAGATAATAAAGTATCTAAATGAGTGACCATAACTAAAATCCAGGCCTGATTGACTAGGGCGTCGTTCTCATATTCAGAAGGTAGTGAATTCCAATCCCGGCTTAACCGAAGTTCCGTCGAGTTCGCTACGGACGACTGGGAAGCGTTAAAACTGAGCATGGCCATAATGTCTTCCAAGCGAAATGATACCTCAGGAGGTGGCAGGCCAAGTATTGGAGGTCTTCTGCTTAATCAATACTTCAAAATCACGAAGACATCACCTGGTCGTTTCTATCTAACTGGTAGAGCCCAACTCAAGGGTAGATACAGTGAAGTATGCTGGTGCAACAACAACTGAAAAGCAACGACAACTAGAGAAGAAATTGAAAAATAAAGAAAAATCTACAGAAGGAGATTCCTTTCTGTTATATATCGAACTTTCATCTTTCTATTAGATAAAAGAGCATATCGCTGGGACGCATAAAGATTGTGACTCCTGAAGTTTATGTAAAGGAAGAAAATTTGAGAGATAACGAAATAAGAAATAAAAATTGATTTTATTTATGTATATTTATTTCTCCAATGAGTAAATTTCGCAAAAATGTTTATCCTAATTACAGATACGGAATTTCTAAACTAAACACAAACATAATTCAGTAAAAAAATTCAATAATTTTTGTTTTTCATCATTGGTTGAATCATATTTAAGACTTGCTTGTCAAACTAATAATCTCTAGGAGATCCCGACAATCTTGTGTCTGTAAGCCAGAGAATTTGATTCTTGTTGAAGAGGCTGTGTTGGTGATTCCTAATGTTATTTTTGTAGTAGAGGTGAGAAAAATTGGAGAAAGAAAACAGCTTGAATTTTGAGAGAGAGAGAGAGATCTTGGAAATTTTTTGATCATCGATTTAAGATACGGAGTGTTGAGAAGACATTCTTTCTGAACAATTTATCTCAAACTATTACCATTGGATATTCAATAAAAAGGGTTAAAATTTTGTTTTTCAATGTATTTGCTTGAATGGTTACACAATAACAGTAAATAAATAATAATTTTATTTACTGTGTCACTTTTTGCATAAGGGACTAACTTGAATTAGGCCTTAGTTTTAAAGTGAATTCCGAGCCACACTGAAACACTCTTAACACGAGGAAGCAATTGAACTATTTAAGTAAAGCCAGAATGGGAGCCATTCATATAACAGTTTGGCTTCCGGACAAAGGGATTTGGCTAGACACCAGATAAAAAAGAGAATGTCCATTCTTCTAAACAGGTCTGAAAATTATCACTGACGTTTTCTTGGGATATATATTCAAAATAATAGCTATTACCCCATAATCCCTCTCTGTTACGATGCTTATATAGAAACAAACATTTCTGAATAACCGTACCTAATTAGCTCTAAAAAGTAATTTATTACAATTTGATTAATTGCTGGACAGCAAGAGACTTAAAGTCTTGGGTAAAAATATGTTTATCTATTGTTATAAATAAATTGGTCTTATTATTTGTATTATAGTCTCTTTTTTATGCACATGGTCTAATTAGACCGTAACCTATAGTACATTTCTAAACATTCTCCCCCGAGATGCAAGTTGAAACCAAAATTTGAAGTAAAGAACAGAACCATTCAGTTGCTAGTTCAGTCAAGTCTTAGTAAAACAATTCCTTAATCAGGTAAAATGCTTCTGAAAGAGCTTTCATTTTTTTCTTATTTCAAGATAAGAGTAACGATTTTTTCGGATGTATCATTTGGTGCAATTCATTCACAGTTATGGTTTAGTGTGAAGAACAGTCATGTTACAAAAATGCCAGTTTTATGGTCAATCTCATAAACTATTTAAAATTACAAAAGGGCTCGCTTTTCTTCTGTAGGATGATATAACCAGTCCGAAGCATATCTATGATTTAACTATTGATTGATTTCGCTATGATTTAACTATTGATTGGGAGCTATCCAAAATACTCAGCAATGTAATTACACTTTTATAGGATTTCGAAGGCACATGGAGATAAAAATTGTTACTCTTATGCACAGAATGCTTAAAGTTAATGAAAAGTATAACTAAAAGATGACACTATAAAATTATAATAAGTTATGTTTTCACTTACACACACAGTCTTACGTGCCCTTTACAATTTTTATCATAGCTTGAAAATGTTGCCTTCAATGTCTAGAAGATTAGCATTTACTTTTGCTTTTTACGCTTAAAGCCGTAGCTCAAATTTTTGAACTTGCATGTATGATATAACACCACTGCTATAAAATCGTGAGGAGAAAAATAATGATTCGAATGAAAAGGCAGAAATGAAAAAAGATAACGAGACCTGAATTTTTTGATCGGGTGAAAAGACCTTGTTCGAAGCTTTATTCCCCCCGGCATTTCAGATCATCAATTGCATTCAGGAGTGTTACGTCTTACTTAAGTAAACTTTGTAACATCTTTGTAAGGTGCATATTATCTTGATTTTTGAGAATTTTTAGATATTGAACATCATTTTGAGTTGTAAGTACATTTTTCTAATATTCTTATTTATTTTTTTAATTTATCAAAGCAAAAATTATTTTAGTATATTCAACATTATTAATTATCATTAAATAAATTTTTGTAAAAGAACTGCTACTCTTGTGGTTTTTGGTGAACAAAGTCTACATTTTAATAGTTTAATATTTGGTATTTAAATTTTGTAAATAGAGGTATTTTTCAGAAAACAGAAAAATGGTATTAACAGTGATTTCTTGGCTTGTATTTATTTTAAAAAATACCCCAAAACATTGTAATGTTCAAAAGGTTGATGTATATACTGAAAATTATCTTTTACCCTGTTTCTTTACCAGATTTATTGACAGGTTTTTTATTTGAATTTTATTCTTTGCCTTATTAGAGTTTTCAACTATAGCTAAATTTCTTGTAACCAGTCAAGACTATTAACTGTAAAGGACTTTAATAGATAGTTTATAGTATAGAAGTTGCAGATGAGTAATTCTCTGACCTTTAGTTCGCTAACTCGTGGGTTAGGATAGCTTGCATTTTTCTAGTGGTTTGGATTCCACTTTAAGCCGTAAGTACCTGTCGAGTTCATTTTCGTGAGCAAAAATAATGGTAGAGCGACAAACAAACTAATACATCGAATTCCCTGTATTTCAACGAATAGTTGTTAACCACTTTTGAATTTTTAACCATGATAAGTGACGAGGTTGAAAGCTGAGCTGGTACTATCTGTTCCGTATAGGCAAAGCGGTATTACCATTTGAGAAATATTTAAAATTGACAAATTCCTTCAACATAATGGTTTTTCGTTCTCAACAAACTACTATATTTTCAGAACTTTCAATGATTTCTTAAATCCTACAGAATGCCAAGAGTAGCTAATTCAATGTAAAAATTTCTTTTAATCATTTTTTTTAATTTATCTATTTTATATTTTAATTATTAAAAATAAATAACAATGCAGGATACCGTTTTAGCTATGCGGATTCTTGCGGTTGAAATCTCTCTTGCTTAAACTCGAAATCTAATTAACGTTAATATTTTAGCAAAGGATTCATGATAGGTATTACTTATAACTATAACTTTTTTGTTAGAACCATTTTTATCTTGTAGTTTAATTTATAAATGCAATTTTATATTAGAGGTAGAGAATGTATTTATTCACAATACATATAATCACAGATTAATTGTATGAAACCTATTCCAGGAAACAAATGAAATTACTTGTCATAACACATATTTAATTTGTTTTTCCGTAAAGAAATTCGTATGACATTCCCAGCGCTTTCATTTTTCTTAGCTATCATGTATTTATAATTTTGCGTTATAAAAGTGCTTTTCCCTATAATTCCATTATTCTGTAGCAAACAAAAAAATTGATAAATTATCTTTCCTCCAATATAAAAGTAAAATTTGGAATATAAATTAGAATCGAAGCAATATATATATATATATATATATATATATATATATATATATATATATATATATATATATATATATATATATATATATATATATATATATATATATATATATATATATATATATATATATATATATATATATATATATATAAATTCTAATGATAATCCTGATTTTAAAATAAATTCAGGCAATATATCGAGATACATTTTTATATACATTCAAGCTATCTAAAAATTTTGCTAAATTTTCAAATTACATGAAACTTTTTTTGTAGAACTAATAAAGGAATATTTTAAAAAAATACTTTCTAGAAATAATGTTTCCAACTACTTATGATCACTATTGGGAAATTTCTAGAACAAAAAATTTGTTTTCTTGCAAGAAAAAAAAGAGAAACAATTGTTCTAAGAGGCTCTTGTAGGATTTGAATGACTCTTGCAGTGTTTTTCAGATAAAAAGAGATTCAATTCTTATCGGACTTAAAGGAGACAGTTATCGGGATTTAAGATTCAATCATTGTCTTAAGAAACATAGTCGGCATTTACCACTAAGAACACCTGAAGTACCTCATAGATAATATTTCGAAACTCTTCCTGTTTATCAGTTTGGGATTAATCGGATATCTTCATTTAGTGCCGTTTAAGTGATTTTGAGTTCGTTATACATTCATACAGCATTTACAATTTGCACGTCTTTACTAGTTGTAACTTTGGGATTTACAAGAGTGGAAAGGTATATTAATATTATATTTTTCATTTCATATTGGCAACATTCATTTACATGCAAAGTTTTTCCAATACATTTTCCTATAATATTATTTTTTAGCACATATATATATATATATATATATATATATATATATATATATATATATATATATATATATATATATATATATATATACCTCTTTGTCTTTTAATAATATTTACCATTGTTTTGAAATTTAAATTTTTAAGGTTTAATTTGTTTTAATGTTTTTCTGAGTATGGATTTAAATTTAATAATTATGCAGTTCCTTTTTTGAATTGTTGTACTAATTCTATTTTGATAAATTGTGTTAAATTACATTTCTTTTAACATAATTTATTAAAAAAATTGAATTTATAATATTTACAATTATTGTTTCTTTATCACGAAGAGTGTATATATATATATATATATATATATATATATATATATATATATATATATATATATATATATATATATATATATATATATATATATATATATATATATATATATATATATATATATATATATATATATATATATATATATATATACCATCTAAAGCTGCTTAAATTGTTAAAAAAATTGTAACTAAATAATGGACATTGGTATGAAACTATTTTGAAAAAATAATATTCTTTTGTTTACTAAAATCGATGGAACTGATTTAGATCGTGTCAACAAAATTTTAAAGGTGAAATGAAAAAATTTTAAGACACTTCATGAAAATGCAAAATAAATGAAAAGAAAATCACATTAAAGTTTATACTTGATTACATACATCTTAATTACTATCTTTTTTGATGGACCTTCGGTACATTCATCAAGATTAACGATGAGAGAACAAGAATAACTACATTTAAGTGTAAGAGAGCTTATACACATGTATGTGTGAGAATGCGTGCGTGTCCAAGTATGTATAATGTGTGATTTACGATTTATGTTATATTAGTGTAAAATAACAAGATATTTTCTTACCATGTTATTTTGTATTATTTTCTTAACGAATTGAAGAAAATAATTTGTTGAAAAATAAATGAAAGAATACATTTTATGAATATGCTGATAAAATGTTTTTAAAGATACCTGTACAGTATGCAGAAGTGATTGAATGAGAATGCGTGAGAAGCCATAAAATTCATGTCTGTAAATGAAATTAAGATATTAAGATGATAAGTAATGAGAAGAAAAATCTAGGAATTCATTAAAATGATTTTAAGGTCAGAATGTGAAAGTAGAAACGACAAAGAAACCAAATGAGAAATTACAAGGAAATTAAAAAAATGAGAGTTGCGCAGGAATATAAATGAGAATATTTTGTCATTGGAAGATTTTGACAACTCTTTTGAATTATACACTTAGCCCATAGACTACCAAAAATTACAAGTAGAGTAGATGTTAGATTTTATAGTTATGACAGTGAAAGAATATAAATTTTTTAGTCAGAAATTTTTTTTTTGGAGTGATATTCGCTTAAATAAAAGTCTAAGTTTTTTCACGCAAAATCATAACTGTTTAAAGGGATAGAGATAATATCCCAGTGTTTATACAGGATTAATACTGTGGAGCATTAATATGTAGTGACAATATTTTCTAATATTCTAAAAGATAGCAATGTTCTTTCAACTCCAATGTAACCAACAAATTTAACTTTATTCACATTTTTAAAGGTAATTTCCATTGACAATTTAGCTTCAGAAGAAAGAGTATATATCAGAAGAAAGAGCTAATATTTTTTAATTTAAATTAAAATACTTATTTTACTTTTAGTTGATATGCAAGCGTTCAAATATTCTATTGTAATTCGGGATGGTTTTGAATATTTTTTAAAAATTGACTGAATGTTTTTAGTAAAAGTATATGCACTTCTCTGATTTTCATTTTTAGTGTTTTATCAACTAACAAGAAAATCAATAATTTTTTATTCTTTTTTAATATATATATATATATATATATATATATATATATATATATATATATATATATATATATATATATATATATATATATATATATATATATATATATATATATATATATATATATATATATTTAATATGCCCAACCTTAATATTGTAACTTTTTCAAAAATTTGATTTCAGTATTATTTCTTTTCAGAAAGAACTATTATTCAACCTTTGTTTTCAAAAACTACAATAAAATTGAAAAAATTTACAACAGAAAACATTTTAATATAATTGCATACTATTCTTCTTTTCTAGCCCTATGAATGTTTGCTCCAATTTTTTGGTTTCCTTTTTGTTACTTTGAAATTTGAATACATTTTGAGAAAAGCTCTCTAAATCTCTAAAATATGTAAACACACTTTATAAGATGCTCTGGAAAATGTGTTATTTCTTATAAAAAAGGGTGTTTTACTACCACAGAATTACAAAATAATTTAAAATGTATGCAAAAAATTTCCTGTTACGTTTGTTTTTATGCCAAGAGAGTTAAAATTCTCAAAAATAGATAAATATTTGCATTTTTCTTTATCAAATTTTGTCATTTTATTTAAGTTTGGATTTTTAAACTAAATCGTAAATTAAAAGAAAGAAAGTTTGAATGAACTATTACGAAATAAGTAAATTAATCGTCTTTCCCTGGAAGGACTCTTATTCTTTGTATTTAAAAATATTTTGCTTAAATGCATGGTTTGATACATTTTATCTTTGTTAAAACATCAATTACTGTAAGAATTGCATTAAATTATAACAATAATATTTTATAGTAAAGATTTTCTTGGAGTTAGAATATTATAGTCACACAACACAAAATTATTATGAATTATAATATATTACCTTATAAGGGCCCTACCCAAGGAATAAAAACTGTTGATTTAATAAAGGAAAATTATTTTTTTTTATATCCTCAGGAATTACATAGTATGGTAAAACGATTGATCATAAGTAGTACTCTACTTTTAAATTTAGCAAACGTATAACACCCCTACTTTTTTGTAAGCATTTTTAGAGGAAAACTTATTTTCTCATTGATCACTCTATCGATTGCATGGGATTGATTAGTTTCACTCTTTCAAAATCTTCTGTGCATTTCCTCAATTTCAAATGGAATAATTGAAATTATGTAAAAGGATCAGGATGGGTGTCTCATTTAGAGAGTCCAACAATAAATTAAAAAATATTTCTTCTTAAAATTACATGAAAGAATTAAGAGCGCTGAAATGCAAATTGTATACTTTAATTCAGCAATGATTGTTAAAAGATTAAAATTCATTTCTGGAATGAGAGCAATTTGTTTAATTAAATAGATTAGGAAAAAATATCTGTTGAGAACATGCTCGAAAATTAGGAATTTTCATTTGTTAATTGGATGAAAAGATTGACAAGAAATTTGAGCTTATCTTAATAATCGAAAAAGATTGTAGGATTTCTTTTTACACTCGAATTATTCATGTTCTTACTTATGTTAATAGTTTCGGTTTCCTACTCTCTTTCATAATGGTAACGGAAACTTGTTCTGGAAGTCTGACTCTCTTCTTTTTTTCTCATCGGGAGAAAAAGCCGTTCTCTTCACATTTCAATCTATTCACTTATTAAACCAGTTAGCCTGATAAGTTCCGCGAAAGAGAAGACAATTATCTTAATCAAGTAGAAATATATATGTTTAAGATTTGATTTGAATACTTTTGAGAAAATTTTTTAAGTAGATTTTAATTACACTTATTAAGATAAAATAAACTTTAAATTAAAAATCTGTCGAAATCAATTTAGAAATTGTATGATTTAAAGTCTATTGAATTATAACTGTGGTAGAATTTTTTCCCCATCGTATGAAGTGATTTTTTTCTATAATTCTGATGAAAGCAGTTATTTGTTAAACTTAATTAATATAGTAAATTTTATACTAAATTCTAAAATAATATTTTATAGAAGATAGTATATAGTCCCATACGAAAAATGGAAAGTGAAAATGAAGAAAGACCTCTTCTAGTTTCCTTCATGGAAACACCACGAAGAAAAAGATTATGTCGCAGAATTCCTTGTGAAGTGGCACTGACTGGTGCAATTTTAGGGTAAGCATGATTTATTTTTCTTCTCTCTATTTCATATGTGTATGGGATTCTTTATACAAAAATATATTAATTACTTGATTTAGAAAATAAGGCTAAAAAGAATAAATTTGGCATTGGTTGTTATAAATTTTGTATAAAAACATAATTTTTATTTTTATATTTATGTGTAACAATTATAAATATGCACTTAAAAGAAATATAAGTATATGTATACATACTGAGAAGTTAGTATAATCACATTTTTTAAATTTACAAATATTGCATATCTGTGTTTAAAATTCATGGTTATTGCATATGATTTTAAAATATACAGTTGTTACAAATACCTTTTTAAAAATATACAGATATTTTTATAAGATACTAATATTACAAATATGTGTTTCATATGTACAAACATGTTTTTAAAAAACTAAATTTCATATAACAAATATAAATTTAAATACACAGTAAAATAAATCATTTCCCTTTTTTAGGTAATTTTATAGAAAAAGCCGAAAAGCATGTATTTTTTTTTAAGAATGTTTTTACTTTAAAAAAATGGTGATTCTAAAAGGGTGTGATATAATATTTTATCATTTATGTAGGTATGAGATGTACATAGAAAAATTCAAATTCCCTGTGTTGGGGCTAAAGCAATTTCAAATCTCTAATTCTAATTTTATTGTTTATCATACATAATATCTAATTATACTTTTTAAAAAATATAGTTCAATTTAATCATTACATTTGATGTTAGTACATCATTACAGAAGATGTTAATAATGTAACTAGAAGAAAAGAAAAGGGGTGGGCCTCCCAGGATATCGTTAAATGAGAAAAACATCAAGACTGCTCTTTGTTTGCGTTTTTGAAGTAGTTTTATTCAAATTTCTCTTTTTTAAGAAAATTGTCTGGAAATAAATTTCTGTCATTTTTGAGTAATCCTTTCTTTTAATATATAACACAACTTTTGTCACTTTACATAGTTTAATTCATTCATCTTCGCGCTGTTCTTGCGGAAGTTTTCTCACACTTATATTACATGAGATTGCTTTTTTCGAAAACCATAATTTTAGTTTAAAATCATATTTTGTTCTTGTAATCTTTTATATATACACACATATACATACATGCATATATATATATATATATATATATGTGTGTGTGTGTGATGATATATATATATATATATATATATATATATATATATATATATATATATATATATATATATATATATATATATATATATATATATATGTACAGGGTGATCATAATTAAACTGCAAATTTAAAAACGTTGTAAAAAAAGAACCACTCATTAGAAAGACCTGAAATTTCACCAGAATGTACTTCAAACAGGGGGATTTTGTTTGGCGTGGTGAAAAAAATTAGGAAAAAAAGTGGCCTATAGATGGCGTTGCATAGGTGGTTATATACAAATTAACGTCTTGTATAAAATGCTGAGTAGCTTGAATTCTCGTTAATTGTCGATGGTGATGTAACGCCATTTCGGATATGACCGTATTATCAGTCGACATTTTCCAACTCTCTGGCCGCCACGATCACCGGACATAACTTCTTGTGACTTTTGGCTCTGGAGATTTCTGAAAAATGTAGTGTACAGTGCTCCACTAGACACCTTAGCGGATATGAAATGCCGCATTACTCAGCACGTTAACAACATCAGCACTGATACACTCCAAGCTGCTGTGGAAAATACCGTTTTACGTTTACACCTCCTAATAGAAAATGGTGGACACCATATTGAAAATTTCTTGAAGAAGACTAAGGACAATTAAAAACCGAATTATTGTTGGCTTTTTCTACGGTTTTGGCCGCAGGGCAATTAAAAACCGATTTTTTCCTATTCGATGTGGCACCATCTTGTCGCTCTGAATAGGCTTTACACCAAGAGTGCCACAACATCTGCCTGACTTACAATAGCACAACAGGTTTAACGTTCAGCTTACAGCCACAATTGATTATTGTTTATGTCAGAATTCATGTAATTAACCTACAGCTGCCTGTGCAGCGCCATCTATTGGCCACTTTTTTCCTACTTTTTTTTCACACGTCAAACAAAATCCCCCTGCTTGAAGTACATTCTGGTGAAATTTCAGCTCTTTCTGACCAGTGGTTCTTTTTTTACAGCGTTTTTAAATTTGCAGTTTAATTATGATCACCCTGTATATATATATATATATATATATATATATATATATATAATTTTAGGATATTTAATATTGTTACTTTAAAATCATGCATACTATTTAGTTAGTTACCATGCATATAACAGCAAAGAACATTATGTCACTGCTGTTGTTTGCTGTTATACGCATGTTAACTTAGGCATAGGCATTACATAACAAGATCTCTGCTATTCCAGTATCTTGTTACGTAACTTCGTTGTGTAATTATCCTGATCAAATATACATTATAATCATGATATTCATTCTTTAAAATCATAAACCTATCGTTGAACAATTGCATTGTCTTTCAATAATCTACTCTTTAAAGTGTATATTTGAAAGACAATGCAGTTTGTTCAACGATAGCTATCCACTATTTTACCTTTTATCTTGATTTTTGAGTAAATAAGATTTTGTAATTATTTTTGCTGTTATTTCTAAAAGTATATTATTGGGAAATTAAGAGAGTTATGAAAAATTCTCATCTATGTGAAAGAGTACATAATTCATATACAAATATCTACTAAGCGATTATCTTTCTTTAAGAGATAACTGTTATACTCTTAAGAGTACTACGGAGCCCATGCAGAAAATTTCATAAATATTTATGCAACAGAATTCACTGTGGTCTAAGATAAGACTAGTCTAATTGGAGCAGAAGGTCTCAGGTTTTTAATCATATATTGCTGAATAATAGAAAGTGGTTGTTTCATTTCTGATTCTTACATGGACAACTTTTGGGATGGATATTTGGGAGTTTCCCGAGTTTCCTCTCGTGTAACATATGGCTATTATCAATCAAATTTCACTGCATATGCCTGAATGTTTTTCAAAAGACTTTAGTTGCTAAATTATCCGCTAAGTGGTGATAATAACATAATGTGGTGTGATAATTTCTTTCACAATTTTGTTATATTATAGAGTAATTAAAATATTTCGATGTGCAACCACGATCATCTGTATATATCTATTTTTTAAATTTGAAGTTCGTAAATATACTTTGGGGCTACAATAACCCAGTAAGGAATTTATTGTTCTCGTCCCCAGAAGGTAGTAGTTTCGATGTTTATGCCACCAAAACAATCATTCCTGAGTGGATTAAGTTTAATAATAGTTTATAAGCATTAATTTTTGGTAGTGTTCCTGATATTGTAATAAAGAAATTTAAAGAAATTCATGCAAGCTTCGGTGTTGACCTCATCATGCAACCATGGTTCAAAATCTCGACGTTGTTGACTTTATTTAATAACTTCTATTGACAGAAATATACAGCTGAGAAGTGAATGTAATAATAAATATTCTTAAGTTTTTACTATAAATGTTTTTGGCATCTGTCAGCGCATCCAGTAAATATTAATTAGAAAAAATTAAATTTTTATTTAAAGAAAATATTCTGTTTAAATTATTTCGTGTGCACTTTCTAACTTCACATTTCTGAATGTGCGTATTTCACTAAATTACAAATTCTTATACTAATTTTTTTCGGAGTCACACATTTTATTTTGCAAAGCAAGAATGTATAGGTAGTTATTAAGATAAGGGAAACACATGTAAATAAAGTGACAATAATATATGTGCTTCGTAAACATTAAAATATAGTCTTAGTTACTTGTTTTATTTTAAATATAAAAGGTATATAGCACGGTAACATAGATAACTGAAGCAAAAAGTTATAGACACCTAGGATTTTTTGTCAAACGCTTGAGATATGTTAGAGCTTATATATTTCGAGAGAGGCCAAATTGTAAGAGTCCAACTAGCTGAAGGGACAGCGGCTAAAAACAAACCAGTTTTCATGTTTCAGCTGGGATATCTAAACTCATAGCAGTTTACACAAAACTAAACAAGAAAAACTCTTCAAAACAAAATACTGGATTGAAAGGAAAAAAACGATAAGTTGGAAAGCAGATTGTAATGTTGAGAAATGTTACAGCTACAGACAAAGTAACAGCAGAGCTCCTTCAACATCTGGATTGTTCAATGTCAATAGCTATAGTTAAGAGGCACTTCGTTTGGAAGATACTTACACAAGCATAAGATCATGATAGGTTCCTTCCAACTGTCAAGTATGGAGATGGATCTATCTTGATTTGGGGAGACGTGTTGCGAATTTTGTTGGGCCAGTCATACTCTGAAATAAAAGGATTACTGGGAAAAAGTGTAGAAAACTTTAACTGACCAGTTTCAGCCTGCAATGCAAACTTTTCTCTGAAGAGCTGGAATTCTCCAGAATGATAATGCTCCATATATTCAGCGGGACATATCGAATCATAGCCTGATAAACACGAGGTTGAAGTGAAGTATTTATTTTGTATTGCAAAGTCCTCAAACACTTAATATAAAACAGAACTTTGCGGAGAAACCTTCTACTCTCAGTACGACAATTCTACTTTTTTGGTAGTGTCCATTCATTTCTTCATGCTGTGACATCTTTTTAAATTACTAGCATTAAAAGTAAGATTAAAAATATTCAAAAAAAATTATTCTGTTAAATTAACTATGATGTATCCTTCTTCAAATTTTATTGCAGTAAAATAACGTTTTTACCAATTAAAATATACTTTTGTTTGGTTGCTGAAATTTGAGATTGGTTCTCAAAGCGGTGATTGTGATTGGCTAAAGCGCTTTTATTACAATACACTTCAGCATTTCATATAAAAAATTTATGAAAATTGTAACAGAAATTCTTGTGGACGTATCTAAGTTTCAATCTTCATTAGACTAGTTTGCTAATTTCTGTTTAGAATTAAAAATTGTGCAAAAGTAAAAGCATATTTATACTTAAACAAATAAAAATTAAAAAATAATAGGAAATAAATAATGCATTTTTATTGCAAAACCTGACAAATGAATGAATTAAACATGATGAGACGTGTATTTTAATGCTATCTGTAACACATTTTTTGTACCACAAATTTAATAAGCACATTGGAAACAATAATAAATAAATGTATTAAAATTTATATGTATAAATAGATATGTATCGCAGAAATATTGATCCGGCCACAAACGAGTCAATCTTCAGAAATGATTAATGGTTACTACTCTAAAATGATCTCGTCACGTCACATGCCTGCCTCAAAACCCTATATGACGTCCTGAAAACTGAATTAATTGCCAGACGAAGTATTTAGTGTATTTAATTTTCCAAATCACGTTTATAGATTTTTTTTGCGACAATTTATTTTATAGATGACATGGACTTAATTTTTTTAGAAAGTATAAAGTGTAAAAAATCTATTGAAAGTATGTAATTCAATATTTCAGAAAAAAGTATATTTTCATAATTTTTTTAATTTTATTTATTGTTTCGTGTATTTGGTTAAATATGAATATAAATTTATTCAGTAAATTAAGAAAGACTACTAAGTAATATTATTTTTCTTTCTTGTGCCAATAAAAAATTTCTATAATATAGTTGTTACATTGTTAAATCATTCCCTAAAAACACCGATTACTTTTGGTATAGTTTAGAATTTTAGAAATTATTAATGCACTATTCCTGATTGAAAATTACTAAGTGATGATGAACTCAGTCTAATCAAAGTTCTCGCCCAATGGATAGCCTACTTCATGCAGTGATTTCTACTGTGTAATTAACAATATTTTATTTAAATATATTTTTATTTATTTAAACTGATTTAATTAATTAGTTTATTAAAAGTTATTTAATAACATGGTGTTTTTACAGTATTTTTCTTTTTTATTCATTATAAGCAGTTCCTTTTATAAAAAAACATTGTAATTTCAAATTATTGAATTGATATAGAAATTTATACAAAATTCTTACAAAAAAGTTTTACGAAGAGGTATGAACATGTGAATTACAAAGAACCAGGAATTATAAAGAATACTGAAAGACATAAAGTATAAATTTCTTTTTTTTTAAAGATAAATTATTTTTTCCATAATTTTATAAACATATTACCTATAATTTTTTCGTAGCTACATATTTTTTACTATCATTACATATTTTTCTGTGCATTTACATTTTAAAATGATTTTGACGAATTTTATAAAATTAATTGTTTTTCAAACATATTTGTTAATTCTTCACTAGATTAGTGGATGTGTACACTTTCTATCAATATTATTAAATGTATTCCTTTTCTAATTATTTCAACTTTTATTTCTTGAATTCAACTGTAAATTATATATATATATATATATATATATATATATATATATATATATATATATATATATATATATATATATATATATATATATATATATATATATATATATATATATATATATATATATATATATATATATAATTTATGCATTTGTATGTACGTATGTATGGACACTGACTAGTAATTTTAACTATGAAAAATGTTTTAAATGTTTGGAAGATATTTTAACCCATTTTGACTTTGAGAATGGATTGCAGTTCTTGATTTTATTTACCAGATAAATTTAGTTGTTTATTTTGTTTCTAATTTGTTTTATTGAAATTTATTTCCTGTTTTGAAAATTACTAGCTTGTAATAGATTATTGCTTATATTTTTAAATTTCAGAATATTTCTCTTTGTTGTTACGTTATTGATTGTACTTGAAAATCTGAAGACATCATCAGATGAGAATTTGATGATACCTAATGAAGCGATAGGTATAATTACTTTATACATTATTATTAGCACACAAAAATATAACAAAAACCACAGATACAAAATAACTTTTATTCATAATTCATTTGATAAACTCAAGTATACTGCTTATAAAAAAAACTGATTTCATCAAATGAAAATCAGTACAGTTATTTAATGATTCAAATTTTTAGTTAAAACTATAAGTGAATAAAATAGTTGTTTAATCTAAAAACTTATCTATTCTCATATGTGAAAATAAAATAATGTAGAAGTTTATTGATAATGAAATTCAAAATTTTTATTAATATATTACTTCCATGAATAATCGGTAAAAATGGCCAAATACTTTATTTCATAACAATTTTAATTTGATTAATTTAGATAAGGAATCATATTAATCTGCAAACTAGTCCCTAATGAAATGTTACTAATGAATCAGCTTTTATCTACAATCTGCTCTTGTTAAAGCACATTTTTTATAGTGAAAATATCTCTTGAAGAAAATACATTTATACTGCAGGCCACCGAAAAGGAATAACAGTGAAATAATTTAAAATTTGCATATAACGCGATAGGCTATGCAAACCATTATAATTTTAGAGCAGCCGTATATCTCATATCGTATATCTCATATATATCACTTGGGGCTATTACACTATAGTAAAACTGTTTATATAAAGTCAAATAGATAATAATTTTTAAGAACTTGAATTATTTTTTCCATGAAATTTTGTACTTTTGTTGCATCAACCAATATCACATAAAACAAAAGGAGTGTCACTCGAATACGTTCCAAACGGTGCATTATTGATATCTAGAATTGCAGGCCATATTTGTAAGTAATTGTGATAGTGTCTGCGATTAGTCATGCGAGTATGAAATCCATGGATTCAGGAAGGAACGATAGTATGAAAAGAGGTATTGTAGACATTTCTTCGAGATAGACACATTATGCATATAGCAGCTCTCCACATCATCCATAATGATATAGCAATGAATATAATCCAAGTCAAAAGAATCTACATTTGTACAAGCTATTCGACATTGACTGAAGTGTACTGAAATTTCGTAAAGGTGTTCATGACTTTAATTACCTTTTATTCTAAACCATAAACATTTGTGTTCGCAAGATGCAATGAACGACAGAGCATTATTTTGACACATATTTAACTGGTATAGCATTGTTACTTCCGGACGAATCATAAATTGTCTTGCAATTGTTGATTTAGAGTTTGTAAACACTGTGAAGAGACTAAATTGGGGACTAATGAATTTTATATCAGCCCGATACCTGGCTTAGGATACACTCATATTCCATATACCCTACTAAAAACTCTGAGATTTTGCATCCTGCTCCTTCAGCTTTCAATTACTTCATTCATATTTTATGAGGAATTTTTTCTGGGTTCGTCTTAGTGGGTTTGGATAAATTTTGGCTGTTAGGAAAGCGTAATATTTAATGAATATTCTTTTGGACAACGGCATTTGTCTATTTCGCCGATATAAAATGCTTAAATACATATTTATAAGTATCAGTGTGATGAAACAAATACATTTCTAGATGTTTAAATCAAGTCCTACTTATTTATTATGTACCAAAACAATATTTGGATACCCATGAAAATGAGATGATCTATGATCTTGTGACGCATAATTTTTGTCTCCATTACATAAGGCGTGGAAAACTTTGAAGTTGCAGTTGAAGAACTGAAATAGTATTTAAAATATACTGAGAAAAAATAATATTTATATGTACCAAAAGATTCACAAGATATATTTATTACCTGATAATATACTAAGTAAATTTTTTACCTCTTATAAAATTAACTTCTTAAATTTCATCGAGCAGCTGCGAATATATTTCAATATTTTCAAAAATGAGTAAAAAATGATTAAAAAATGAGAAAATAAAACTTAATTAAATACAAATAGGTCTGTTTTTGCTTGCTCTGTTTTTCGTTATGCAAACACTGTGATGACACAAATTATTTTTTAACTGAAGAAGCTATTTGAACCAAAAAAAAGTATAAAATAATTGACAATGAAAATGTCAAATGATTTAAAAACCTTCATGAAGTATTTTTAAGTGCTAAAAATTAATCATTTAAATGCCTTAAGATATATTTTCAATCACAAAACAAAATAAGGAAAATAATGCAAAATAAAATTCACGTTTAAATGTAACTAATGCTGTGAAATATACATTTGTTATGAGGAATCAAACAAAATAACGTCATAATTAATATTTCATTTAGAAGAAGAAACCAAAGAATTTTGCATCAAAATATTTTGAAGAAACTAAAAATAAATGCGAATTCAGGAAGTGATATTGTATCCGTTTCTACCTTTTCAACATGCTTAGAAAATATTCTTTATTTTTTTTACCTATTTTTGTATTATAATTGTAATTTATTTGCTGTTAATATGTTTTTAGGTTCCTCATCTTTAAAAGGTAACAAGCCATTGCTCTCTCAATTGTGGAAAGAGGACAATTCTCCTGAGAAATCAATCCAACTATTAAAGAAAAGCAAGTATACGAGTGAGGAATCAAATGATGATAAGAATTCACGTATTAAACCAGAAAATGTTTTGCAGAAAAGCAAGTACATTAGCGAAGAATCCAGAGAATTCGATAATGATTCAGAAGAACAATACCCTTCGAAAAAAAATAAAGATCCGTCAACTAAATATAAAAAATTTAAAAAACAATACAAATATTCTACGGAAAAATATGATGAATCTATGGAGGATTTTGAAGATTTTTCTGAAATGATTAAAAAAAGTTTAAAAATAAAATTAAACTTTGTCAAAAAATGGATAAAAAAATGGAAACGAAATTCCACGGAAGGTTAGTATATATAACAACTGTTTGACATTATATGTAAACATACTATATTCTTAAAATATATTTTTTGCTTACTCTTAATTTACTAAATAGTAAACGTAAATAATGATGGGAATGATATGTTGGTTTTTCGCGTAATTATTTCTATTTTCTAATTATTTTATTTACTGTTTCAGTGAATTAAAAACAAGATTAATTCTATTGGTATGATAATACGCTGAAATTTAAGAACATAAAGGAAGCCTTCTTGTCCCAGAATTTCCAAAGATACCATGGCCTTTTTATATAAAAATTAAAAAGATTTTTAAGTTATAATTCTAAATACTCTCATTTTTAGCAGTATTTTATCCTTCCGAATTTAAAAGTCTAGCATCCTCATAAATATAGACTAATGATAATTGGAATATAAAAGCAGCCTTACCTTGTCTTGTATTTAAATGACTTGATAAATCATTTACTTAAGGAAACTGTTGTTTGATCCCTATAATTTATGGAATCTGTAGCTTGGTCATTATACTTTTATCACCATGATATCTCTTCAAAGCTAACATTGAGGTATGAAATGTCAAGAAATATTTCTATATAGTTCATAATTTTTTTATAAATAAAGCTGTAAGAAAATTGTTGAAAATTATTTATCTATGGGTTCTTTATCAATACGTGTAATTATTCAAACATTGTTGGAATTTATTTAATTTCTTCGTAAAATTTCAAGACATTTCTATCCTGTTCTTGCAGATCATGTTGAAACAACGACACATCAAGTAAATCAATCAGATGAAACACAGCACATCATTGGTAATGTTACAGTTTCATATATATGCTTTAAAGCGTAATAATTATTATTTATATTGAAATAGTCTATTTATCATTTTTAACACTCATACTGCATTAACATAATTGATTTATAAAAAATTATTTTAAATGCTTTTATAGTTAACTATGATTAATTATTATGAGCAATTATTTATTTATTTATTTTTTGATATTGTATAGTGGATAGCCATACAACTGGAAAGTGTTTTGATTATTTTCTATTCCTAGAAATAATGAACTTGTATTTAAATGTCACTAGAGAGGAAAATCGGAAAATTATATATTTCAAGTACCCTTCTCAGTACATGATAGAGCAGAAACATAAAATCCATTTGTCCTTTTCAGCAGTGGTAGTATCGAATTTGGCATCTTTAATTTCTACAGTGTGATTCTACAATTAAGTTGTGAGTACTAGCGTACTTCCTCGTACTTAACCCGAAGTTAGGCTCTACCAATTTTTAACTGGAAGATAATAAAAATTGGGAGGCTTTATAATTTAGAAGCAAGGACTAAGTAGAAGACTCATTAATAACTTACCTGCCAATTCCCGAGGTATTATTTCCCTTAGAGGGCATTTAAACCATGAACATGCTTCAACCACCTTTGAAGAATCTTCGGTTAAGTAGGGATTCAAACTCATTATCTTCCGATAATGACAACGACACTTGAGCCATCAATAGGTTGTCACAAAGGCTTATCTTTTTTTAAAGGTCAAGTAGCAGCCTCGTCACTTGAACATGTTCAAAAGATACTAGTTTATGCTTAGCAATTTTTGTCAGCAACAATAGGTTATTGGTTTGTTATGCAAAAAATAAATAATACCCGCAAATAATAAATAATATATTATTATTATTTATTATAAATAATATATTATTATTATTATTTATTATAATTATATATATAATAATAAATAATAATAATAATATAATCGAGAATAAAAAATATGATCAAAACATACAGTGTTCGTATGCTTTGAGCTTATTATAATATTCTAATAGAATTCGATAGGTAGTTATAATTTAATAATGTAAACTTTTAATGTGATCTTATGAGTCGATAATTTAGAGTATTTTCTGATCTGTGAAGATCTGAAAATACTTTTTTTTTCTTAATAACGGCGGGAACTTGGGTGACTGACCCTTCGCCACAACAAGGCCGGAAACTGCTACTCATTTATCGTTACCCAGCGGGCACCTGTGAACCAAGTCACGGAGGCGAGTAGCATTACCCGCGTCATACCACCACAGACCCGTTTATAGGGCGGGCCACATTCATACATCAACACACAAGAAAGGACAGAGAAACACAGAGAGATAGTAACATCCATGCCCGAACCGGGATTCGAACCCGGGATCCACAGCACAAGAGTCAGGAACGCTAACCACTCAGCCATTGGTCGGCTAAAAATACTATAAATTACTACCATAGCTTCATTAAAATCTACAAAAGGAAATGAAGCCAAGTTCACCTCAATATATAGTATCCATGTGTCGATAGTTGGTACTACATTTTTCATAATTAGACAAGAAATTTTGAAAAAAATGCGATTTAACTAGTGATTTAACAAGTTAAGGATTTCAGTAACTTCTTAGGAATAGTAAAATATCTTCATTATCTTATGAAATTTTGTGAGATGTATTTCTTTACTATTTTTCAGTGTTCCATATTTATATTTGTATTGATTTGGTAAATTCTCTATCTGTACACAATACAAGTATCATACAATAATATATTTCAATTTTGAGTAATTTGCTTTCATTTTCAACAATATTTCCTATAAATAAAGAAACTATACTATGAGAAACCTTGGTGTTTTCACCGAAAATTTAATTCCGAAATTTTTATCAAATTATTCTAGCATTAACATTAATTAAATATTTTTATGGTAAACAATTGACAAAATGTACATAATTTTTTAAGGCTAGTTTTTTAAAATATACTACCTCTGAATGCGATGTGATGATAGTTACAAATATGATTAATTTTTTTCATTCATATAAACAACTGATATTTTATTTATTTCACATATGCAATTGTAAACAACTTTCCTTTTATTAAACAAATATCATTGGTTTTTAAGTTCTGTTTTGTTTGGATACATATATTAACACTTAAATCTGATGACTATTTACTGAAAAGAACTGTCTGATATTATGTGTATTCCGTGTATTCATTTTTGTGTTATAAGATTTATTTTTTGATAAAAAAAATAAATTATTTCCTCAGAATCAATACTAGACCATTTTGAAGAATCTGGAGAAGAGCGTGTTTTGGATGACTTAATAGGTAATAATTATGAATTTATATTCTATGCAAACTTATAAATACAATCATTTTGATTCTTAAAGGGAAATAAAAACAACTAGAGTAATTTCTGGAAAACATGAGAATATTACAGTCTATATACATTTTATATTACATGAAAAAATAAAAGAAAAATGATTTAAAATACACAAGTTTTCAATTCCTATTTATTATTATTTGAGCATACTAGCTATTGTTTAGAATATTGTTTATCTTTACAATTGGCATGTTTTTTTCTTGCAATTTTTAGATTTTAAATTAAAGTCTCATTTATTTAAAACTCTAATTTAATCAAGCATAGCTTTTCCTTGCATAAAAAAAATTATAATAAAGTAAGTTAAAATGATTCGGGTAATATTTAATTCCGAATAAGCATAAAAATTGCATAATATAAAATATGAAAGTATATTATATAAAATTCAAAATGTATCATGCTATTTTTTTCGATGAGTTACTTGCAATGAAGTTGATAAAAATACAGGTATTCCAAATGCTCTCTTATGTATAAATAGACAATATGATTTATTCATGAAAAGATAGTGGACCCACTTAAAATAACTTTGTGACACAAAAAATGCTAAGTGAGTAAATTTAATATTCTCTTTGTCAACTTATCTTGTACTTCCTCTCAAGCTAATTTTTGTTGCAATTCATAAATAGGAATCAACATTTTAATTTTGTCATTCTCAAAGGTAGGTCTTTTGTTTTTATCATTCTATAAAAGTAATTTTATATAATTATGATTATATAAGTAGTCTGGGAGATTATAAGGAAGAATATTTAGTTAATGGTTTGGGTGCTTTGTAATAATAAATTTCTCACAAATGGAACAGAGTCGACGTGCTATTTCCCAGTTTCTCTCTTAGCATGACCTTAGCGTACGATCTCTGTTATATAATGCTTTTTGGTAGAAAAGTGCTGTTAAATTACTCATCAAGGTTAAAAGGCTTCCTGCCCTATCGTTTTTGAAAAATACCCACGAGGACTGCTATTGCTCCCGCATCTGTTGTTCTTTCTGGTTTTCTGTCACTTTTTATACCAGTCATTCTAAGCTGAATAGAATTCGAAACAGTTAGGACAATTAATAGCCACAAGAAAGTTTTGGTGTCAATTTTAGGACATTTGTCACAACGTTTCCAAGAAATTAACATTAAGTCAGGACTACTAATTAAAGACGCAGGCATGACACAACCATGTCATTGAATACTTGTCTCCTATATCAAGAAATTAATTGGTTGCTCTACAGTCATTTTTTGTTTGCGAGAGACAATACAGTAAGGACCTTTGACTTAAAATGGAATTTTCACGAGCATCCGATTCCAGTAGAATCTAGTTTTGATTTTTCTGTCATTACTATAGCAAAGTCAAGGTTCACATTATTTTGTGAACACTTTTTAATACAATTATTTTTTATGTCAATTAATTTCAGGTAAAATTCGACAAAAAAATTCCATATATTTAATAAATAGGTGCAATGATTCAGTCACTCATATTAAGTAATTGTGGTTTTTATTCTAAATAATTATTTTTTCTTTTCTATGATTAATTTGGTAATAAACATTTATTAAACATAATAAACATTATTGTATTATTAATTAAAAGAAAAGCAAAATAATATTGATAATATTGCACAAAATCTTTTTATCATATTCCCTTCTACCCTTTAGTTCCTTGCAAGAATAGATATGTGCATAATGTTAAGAAAAGGGTGAATATACGATAAATGTTGCTATTTATTTATGCAGAAAAGATACATTGAACTTTTTTTTCTAGGGAGAAAGTTCACTTTTGATAAAATATTCAGGATGAATCATTATCTAAATTTTGTTATGTAATGGATAAGTTCAAGAGATTTTGAAATCTGAGCTATTTTAAGCTAAAAATAAAATCAGTTGTAAAAAATATTTTCATAAATTTTTTGTGATTGAAAGAAAAATTTTCAGCATTCAATTTTTCTGAAATTTTGTTGGAAAATCTTGCGGTAAGATTATAAATGGTCATAATACTAAAATTGATTGTCAATGATAGTTAAAATCGAAAAATATTTTTAGTCTATGTATCATTTATTTTATCCAGAAGTTCATTATAGCTCAAGTATATCGGGCAAAAGTAATATTTCTTGGAAGAAAAGACCATTAAAATATATATTTAGAAAGAAGAAATAATAAGTAAATTGCACACAAGAGCAAACTTTGAATAATTCTTTATTTCATCACAATATATTAAAAGGAAAATATTTTGAATAAATATCGATAACTTCAAAGAATAATTTATGAACTATCAGGTGAAGCTATGAATTATTTTTAAATATCAAATTATATCGGTAAATTGCATATAAACGTATATCTGCTTGCATTGGTTGTCTTAAAATACTTCAAATTTCAGCATAACAGTACAGGGTTCTATCGTATTTACATGTATGCCAGTATTACATGCTGAAGAAAAGCGTTTTCATTTCAGATACTCTTGATACCGTTGATGTCTATCGTATCAAGAGTATCTGAAAAGGTCCTTACAAAAACTATGTTTTGTCTCGTTGCTAGTGTAGAAAAATGTCCATTTATAGATCAAACTGCATTTAGTAGATTTGATCAGCAGAAATAATGAATGAACTGAATAAAACTAGTAAGAAATCTCAACTCTATAAACGCAATTGATATTTATATGATTTCAAAACTATTTTGCGAATCTTGAAATCATAAACATTATTTAATATAAATTTTATGATTTCAAATCTTTTTTATAACCTTGAATTTCTTTTTCAAGTATTAGTTAAACTTATTCAATTCTGTGCATGTAGTAAATGTTCCGTTGCGTTGTTTCCAAGGAAAAAAGAAAAACTCTACTAATCTTCATATTATTTTCATTGATTATCAAAAGAAGTTTCTTAAGAATAAATTAACTTTGATAAAGTGATAAATAATAACTAGAAAAAATTATGCTATTAACAGTATTAAAATATATATTAAAAGCTAATATTCAAAATCAGATATGTATTCAAATAATGATGTAAAAAGTTTGTAGATATGAAATTTCATTTTTCACGCAATTGTATATTAATTTATTTTTTATCGATGAAAATAATTTATTACCAAAAACAATGATTTCCAAGCTGTCGACCGCGAGATACTTACAGCGCGACGTGACATTTTTGGGACATAGATTTTGTTAATGTTTTAATTGTTCGATTTTTCAATCCGATGAAGTTATTTTAAGGATTTATTACAACAGCAAACAAAATAATTTCAGATTTATGAAATAACTTCAACAAAATAAACGTTTGTTGAACAAAAAACTAAAGATTTCAAAAGGATTTTCATTGTTACAAAGTTTGTTTAAAGAAAGATCTCCTTTTATAGGGATATTTATGCCTGAAGAATTCTCTACTTATCTAATCATCATCATATTATCAGACTCGACCATTAATTCTGATTTTAAAGATGCTAATGTTGCTGTGAAGATGGAAATGATTTTCAAAATGATATACCTGTAAAATAGCTTGAAAATGATCTCTGCCTCCTAAAGCTCAGATTTGCCTCAAAGAGAAGCTACTAAAACTAAGTACTGACTCACTTAGACAATGGTATTTGAATGGCAACCTCTTCCTGCTCTCCCAACTTAACTTTGGAAACTTGTTGGCAACAAAAAAGAATTTCGTCATTCTCATTAGGCTGGCCGCAAACTCGGTAGACAATCTGATTGAGACGCCGTCTTACAGTAGACAAATGTGATCTCCTCGATGTCTTAGTGTGACGTAGCTAAAACGTTGAATCGGACGTCATGAAATTTTAAACCAATGAGAGCGTTGCCTCGCGGAAAGTTGCCAGATATTTCGAACCTGCTCGAAATCTAGAAACGTCTAGCGCTCCATTTCTTTTCTGACGTAACTAAGATCTCAATGACGTCATTTGGTCTGATGCGATTCTCGTGAGACGCTCTGAGCATCTCGCGAGACAAGTCTCATGCGATCATCTACGAATTTGCGGACGGACTGCCTTAAAGTTACCAAGTTCGATAAAAATTTGCAAAGTTTGCAAGTTTGATAAAAATCCTTAAAATTGATTTCATATTTACTAGAAACGAAAGTTTGTAGATAATAAACAAATTTAAGGTTTTTTAAAAAAAATACTTGGTTATTCCTTTGATTGATAGATTACAGTAAGATTCTAAAATGGTGTGGTAGCTCAGAAGTTTCATAAGTTTGGCAATCAATGGTCTAGAAAATAAAAATCATTCTTACTCGATTAAAAAGAATCTTAAATTTTGATAAAGAAAAATAAACATTCTAAAAATATCTCTATTGATTAGTACTTTAATATTCTAGATAATACATGGGACAAACTAAAGATCAAATGCATTAAAAATATTTCCAATATCCCTAGGATACTATCTCAACATTGGATAAGAAAAATTTTACTTTTATTTTCTTGAATAGCTAAATAATTAGCTAAAAATATAATCAGTATTGTTAAGTGCCTATAATGAACTATATGCCATGTCATCCATTAGGGTAGTGATTGTAAGTATTAAATTTGCATTTTCATTTGTAATTATTCCATTTAACATATCTTTTCAAAAAAAGTAACATAAACAGAACTATTTTTTAATTTTTCTTTCCTATTCATACATTGAGTAGATCTTTCATCAGTTAAATGATGCTGTATACATAAATACGAATAGATGAGCAGTATTATCGTTAAAAACTACATAAACTCATTGTGTCACAATTCACTGAGACACTCCTCTGACGTCATGAAAAATATCTTTGTAGCGTGTAGCATGTAGCTGGTTTAATAGGAACAAAGAAATAGGTTCCTTAAATAGCTCAAAATATTTTATTACAATTTTAGGTACAATTTGAGCACAACACAGATACACACAGATACTACAAATAATACTAAATAACAACTAAAACATTTAAATTTGAAGAAAAGAAAATAAACATGAGAGTCATATGGACATGTCTCATACCGTCGGTTGTTGGAGAGGGACTGCCTTCTCGTTGACGATGCCATGGGTGGCGCTGCAGATAGAGGGCGCTACAGACTCCCCCTCTGGCTCCGCCGACGTCCCGGCAAGGAGACAGGATTGAGATTAGGAAGCTGCTGAGGGTGTCGACGTGGTCTTCCTCTACTTTTCAAAGGGAAAACGGGACCGTTATCTCTAGATGATTGTTGATAAGGCATCAACATACTGGTATGATAAGTACCGAGTACTTGATCAGGGGCAGCAGGGTCTGCAACATCATATGTATTTGGTGATCTATTTGTTAGGATAATATAAGGTCCTTCACGTTTGGGCATGAATTTCTTACTTGTTTTGGTCTTAGACTTGCTTATGGGATGTAAAGTGATCCAAACTTTATCACCTGGTTGATAATAAGCGGGTCTATGCTTCTTGTCGAAGTACTCCTTTCTTGCATCTTGTTTTTGTTCTACACGTTCTCTAATTAATGGTGTAAGACGTGCAAATTCTTTCAAGTAAGGTGTTATCTCTGCGACGAAGTTATCGTTATCAATGACAGCTCTTATATCATGCTTGACATCATCTGTGGTTCGAAGCTCTCTTCCGAACTGAAGGTAAGCTGCCGTATGACCTGTAGAATCACATTTTGCAGTGTTTAAAGCAAAACGTATCATGGGTAGTTTGTCCTCCCAAGTATCATGTGAATCACCTACTAGAATTGCTAATTTGGGTTTTAGGTCTCGATTTTTCCGTTCAGCAGGGTTTGCTTGAGGATGGTATAACGGTATAAGATCTTGCTTAATACCCAAGATTTTACAAGTTTGTTGCATTACAGCACTGACGAACTGTACGCCATTGTCACTGATTACCCTTCTAGGTAGGCCATAGCGTAAGAAGACTTCTTCTATCAATATTTTAGAGCAATTGATAGCTGTAGCATCTTTTAAGGCAAAAAGTTCGACCCATCGTGTACTTGTATCTTCAACAAGAAAAATCCATTTTTTTCCAGTTGGGGTCTCTGGGAGAGGGCCAAACAAGTCTATTGCCAGCGTCTCAAATCTTTGTGAGTAAATAGGCGTTCTGAGTAATCCAGCAGGTTTCTGGTTGTTAGATTTGTACCGATTACATTCAGCACAATCTTTCACGTATTCGGCGATAAACTTTCTCATGCCAGGAAAGAAATACCTAGAAGCAATCTTATGATACGTGTTCTCAGCTCCACAATGTCCTGCAGTGGGAGTATCATGATATTGCTGTAGGACACGTTCTCGCTCGTGACAAGGGACAACTAACTGTGCTTCTTCTGACTCTGTTTCAGGCGAATATCGATACAGTATTCCCTGATTCATCAGATACCCTCTACTAGTCCAATTTACATAGTTTTCATCTTTCCGACCACTTTCAAAGCACTCTATTATCTTTCTCACATCCTCATCCTTCAATTGTTCTTCACGAATATCTTTAGATTTCCTGGATGGCAAATCTATGGAAATAGTGTTCAAGTTACAAACAAATTTGTCCTCTTTATCAACTGGTCTGGACAGAAGATCTGCAATTACATTAGATTTTCCTGGAGTGTAAAGAATTTTCGGATGATATGACTGGATTTGAAGAGCCCATCGAGCTAAGCGTCCGGATGGCGATTTAATGCTCATAAGCCACTTCAAGGGTTGGTGATCAGATGCAATGATAATTTCTTGATTTTCCACATAGCCACGGAACTTTTCAAGTGCCCATACCACAGCTAATGCTTCTCTTTCAGTAGTTGAATAATTTCTTTCTGCTGAACTGAGCAATCGACTGGCATACTCAATCACATGTTCTTCCGGCCTTTCTCCTTGGATAAGGACTGCTCCTAGAGCGTAATTACTAGCATCAGTTCTTATGAGGAATGGTTTAGATCCATCTGGCTGAGACAACACAGGTGGTGAAATCAGCCGTCTTTTTAACTCATCAAATGCTTTCTGTTCGGTATCACCCCATGTCCATTGTTTATTCTTTTTTGTTAAGTCACTAAGGGGTCTAGCAACTTCAGAAAAATGGGGAACATATCTCCGGAACCAGGAACAAGTCTGTAGGAAGGACTGAACTTCTTTAGCACATTTTGGTGTTGGAATTTTTTGAATAGAAGATACTTTGTCAGCATCCACTTCCACACCTTTTTCAGTTATCCAATGACCTAAATACTTCACTCTGTCACAAGAAAAATGACATTTGCTTCTGTTAGCATTCAGTTTAAATATAGAAAGTCTTTCAAACACTTTTCGTAAATCTGATAAATGTTCATCAAAAGTTTCTGATAAGATAATGATATCGTCAAGGTATGACAATGCAAAAACATCTTTGAGACCAGATCTAAATTTATCAATGAGACGTTGAAAAGTTGCGGGTGCGTTGCGCAACCCAAAAGGCATACGTAAAAATTTAAAAGTTCCAAATGGACAGATGAATGCAGTCTTCTCTTGGTCCGATTCATGAACTTTGACCTGATGATAACCAGATCTTAAGTCTATCGTAGACATGTATTTCGTCGACTTGGCTTCAGTCAATAAATCATCCATTCTAGGTAGTGGATAGTTATCCGGAATAGTCGTTGAGTTTAACTTACGGTAATCAACACACAATCTGATGGTACCGTTCGGTTTAGGCACTAATACCACAGGACTTGCATAAGGAGATTCACATTCCTCAATTATTCCTTCAGTTAGTAAGGAATCTAGCTCTTTCTTCAACAACTCTTTCTTTGCAGGTGTCATTCTATATGGAGGTTCAGCAACAGGTAGGCTATTTCCAGTCTGTATTCTGTGTTCAATAAAAGGAGTAGGTTCTCCCCCTGGTTTGAAGTTATTTTCAAATTCTTCCAGCAATGAATTTAATTTATGACGTTGTTCTCTTGTCAAGTGTTTTCCTTCATCATTTCTCAATTGCACGGAATTAGAGGTTCCTGAAATTTCAGCAGACATATCAGGCGAAGTTAATTTTTGCGACATTATTACTTTTGCAGCACTTACGGTTTCAGATGTTTCCTGATAAAATGGATAATGTCTGTGTGGATATTCACTAAAATGCCAAGTGCCATTCTGGATGTTAAGCACAATACCAGCAGCCTGGAGAAAGTCAGTGCCAAGCAATGTTCTATTACCTTTAGCATTTGGTAACGCAATAAATTTCATACGAACTTTCTTTCCTTCTACATTAAGATTCACGACTGTTGTCAAGGCTGGGACATTTCTTTCTTTTCCATCAGCAAGTATCATTGTAATATTCTTCTTTTGAAATTTAAAACCTTTCTCTTTCAATAAACAAAAAAATCTCTCTCCCGCAATGGAATTTGATGCACCTGTGTCGGCACAAAAAGCTGCTTTTTCACCACAAACAGTTAAAAAAATTGAGCTAGACAATGAATCTGAAGCTTGTGCGGTATACAATTTTACACCATTAACAACTGTTTTAGCCTCTTCTTTTAATATGTTGCACTTTGGACACTTAGACTGAATGAAACCAGGATTACCACATCCATAGCAATGAACCGAAAATTTTCTTTCTGGCTTGTCTTTACTAAATTTTGGACTTTCATAGTTGGAATATTTTATTTTGTTATGTTCCCTAGAGTTAGGAGGCTTATAGTTTCTTTCTGAAATAGATTTAACATAGTCTTTGAAATTTGGCTTCTTAGCAAAGATAGGTGAATTTTTCTTCATTCCCAGTCTTACATTTTCATAACTGTCAAGCTTTTCTGCAAGTTCTAAAGGATCATTCAGCTCTGACCATTGATCAACAAAATGTTCTCTTACCTCTGGAGGTATTCTTTTCTTTAACTGGTCAGCTATAATTAAGTCTTGCAATTTCTCAAAAGTGATGATATTCAACTCCTTTACCCATCCCTCGAAATATGATTTAATTTCAAAATAGAAGTCTTTCCATGTTACTTCTGCACTTTTTCTATGTTGCGAGAACATCTGCCGAAACCTATCTGATGTAAGGCGAAAACGCTTCAAGAGCATCTCTTTCGCCTTTGAGTAGTCGTTAACATCTTCTTCATTTTCTCTAGCAATTAATTGATTTATTTCGGCTGGCAATGAGCCTATCAAGTACGGCATCCAATTCCTTTCAGGTATATTCACTAATTTTAATTGACGTTCAAAAACTGTCAGGTACAGTCCTATTTCATCTTTATTAGGATTGAATTTTGGGAGAATACGATTCAGATCCCAATTTGTTTTCTCTGCTTCACTGGCTGGAGCTGTGGCAGTGGAGGAAAGTACTTTCTGAGCTTCCACTTGAAGTGCTAAGCGTTGCAATTCATACGCTCTTTCTTTTTCAATGCACAGTTCTTTTTCTTTGGCAATTCTTTCGCATTCAGCTTGTTTTTCTTTTTCAAGCCGTTCCTCTATTATATTAGTTAGCATATTTTTCACTAACTCTTCATCATAATCGTTTGATTTGGTTATAATATCTTTCAGTTGAATTACTTTTAGATCATCTGCTACCCCTAGCCCCATTTCTATAGCGAGGTTTCTCAAATCTTCTTTTTTCCCTTTCCCAAGGAAGGCCATTTTTGCATGAGTTTATTTTTAAGAGTTCTAAAGTTATTTTCAACTGATTTAAAATACTGATTTTTTAAAATATGTGTTTATTTATTTTAGTTAAAACGAAATTTAAACACCATCAGTCTTAAATACTATTATGTGAAAATATAAACATTTTAACTTTAAACATAAGTAAAGTATAACCTATTATTATTTATCCAAATATTTACTGCAAATAAAATGAACTCTTAAATTATTGTAAATAAACCTGAAATATTCATATGATATTCACTGAAATCAAACAAAACCAAAACAAAGCATTTCACAATTCTACCATAAATTTTATTTTCCTTTCATTTATAACTCTTTACTTTCGTTTTATAATTATCAATAATTACTAAATATGTACCTTTGTTTATAAATTATATTTTATCAATACTTTAATACCACATTCAATAATTCAAAATATATTAATTGAGATAACTTAATCATATGCATTCAAAGAATATTTTATATATAAAATAACAAAATGTTTTATTGACTTTTTATTTAACTTAAAAGTTCTTCAATTTTCTAGAATATCAATTCTGATACCTTTTACCAAAATATTAATAATAATGTTGTAATCTTAATTTATATCCTTAAATATATACATGGAATACAATATATTTTCATTCTTTATTCAATGAAACCACTTACTAAAAAAATAAAACACAAAGATTCTAAACAGAAAGTGAATGACGAAAAAAATTAAATAAATAAAAATAGCATTCATAGATATTGAAAGGCTAGACAGTGAGGCGTATATGAAAGCAATAACAACGGTCGTTTGCGGCGCCTTGTTTCGTGTTTTAAATCAAAACAAAAGTATCATCGCATGAAAAATGCACAGTCATCAGACAATTAAATTCTGTTAAATACTATATTTTAAACACTATCTCACTGTAAAGAACATATTTTCAACTATTCAGAATTAAGAAATATAATATATGAGAAATAAAAATATTCAGAAGTAACAGAGATATTAATTCACGTACACATACTATAATACTTCAAATATAATAATAAAATAAATATATCTTTTAATTCAATACTCTAATACAAAATATTATTCATTTAATAATATGTGAAACATATCTACCAAATCAAACAAATAATTATACTCGCAAGTAATAATACTGTTCAAAATTCAAGAACATAAAATAATAACACTTTTATGGAACGCAACTTATAAAGAAACTTTTTATATAGTTTTATATTCATACGTGCTTAAACATTAACATTTTTTGTGCTTAAACATAAGATAATTTTAATTCTTAGTACAGTATAAAAGCAACTTATCTGGAATTTTCAGATCGCTGAACTCCTCAAACGAACTACAACTACAATCTCGGATGAGATTATACTTCTAATGAATCCATAAAACACTACACATCAGGAGGTAACCTGTAAAACTTTGAGTTCCCCTCCAACAACAAAATTTAATTCTGGGTAGAATTTTCAAGAGCAAAAAGAAACTCGAACTCGGGTCTCACGTTGGGCTGCCATTTTTTGTAGCGTGTAGCATGTAGCTGGTTTAATAGGAACAAAGAAATAGGTTCCTTAAATAGCTCAAAATATTTTATTACAATTTTAGGTACAATTTGAGCACAACACAGATACACACAGATACTACAAATAATACTAAATAACAACTAAAACATTTAAATTTGAAGAAAAGTAAATAAACATGAGAGTCATATGGACATGTCTCATACCGTCGGTTGTTGGAGAGGGACTGCCTTCTCGTTGACGATGCCATGGGTGGCGCTGCAGATAGAGGGCGCTACATCTTCATAAAAATGAATAAAGAACAAATTTTTTATGATTGTTATATTTACATCTTGCAATGACTTATTCAATATCATTCAAAATGATGTCATTCAAGATTTCCTTTTATTATGTTTAAATATAGACTAAATATATTTCATATGAATTATTTATAATTTCAGAACTTTTGGTGAATACTTCTGAGAAAAGAACATCAGATGTAAATTTGTTAGGTGAGTATATTCACGCACATTATTAATATAACATAGTTACAATACTAATGATAAAACCAGTTTTTTCCTTTTTGTATGTATTTCATATTTAAAATATTTACAAACATATGTACACACAAACCTTTTTCCCATGAAAATAAAAAATGTAATCGACCCCATTTTCCACCTACTGTTGCTTAATTATTAAATAAAATTTTTGATACTAACAAAGAACAGAAGGGTTTAACTCTCTCATTAGTTCCCTCATTAAATTATTACAAAAATCTATGTATACATATTCGTTATTCAGTGTTTCACAAATGTTTGTGATTTTTATATCCTGGTTACATGATTTGCATTCATTCTCACGTCATAACGATTCGTTACCTGAGCATCGGTGCTTGTGTATTCCCAATGTTGATGTAATTCATAGTACCTGCTGCTACTCTAAATATAGTATATATATATATATATATATATATATATATATATATATATATATATATATATATATATATACTATTGATAGCAGAGTATTGATGATAGATAAAAGCTTAAACTGTGATAGTTGTCTTTCTTTTGGATTCCTTTTTAAGCTTGTATTACAATATCTGAATAAAATAAACTATCTTTCAAATGAATAATCATTATACTTTAATTCCTTATTCCTCGTAGTGGTATAGCACACTATATCCCAATTATATAACTGTCATATTGTTGAGATATAATGTGTCACAAAATTATCATTTGGTTACAAAAGCAAATATGCAACTTACAAATAACAAAGGAATAAGACATGAAGTGAATTTCAGATTGTTTCCTAAAATATACTATGTAAAACAATTTTCATCGTTTTTTTTTTTTTTTTTTTTTTTTTTTTTTTAAAACACTAACATCTCTTGAACTATCTTCAAAAAACTTCAAAAAAATCTTATTTTTTTATGATGCATGTGTTATTGAATTATAATAAAACAGCTTTCTCGAATCTTTTCCAGGTTCACCGCTTAGCTACAATAAAAAAGCCTTTGATAAGACCTGGCAAGAAAAGAAGGAGAAGTTTGCAAAAACTAAAAAAGATAACAAATGGGATAAAGTAAATAAAGGATGGAAAGAATTTCCCGATGAAAGTAATGCCCTTTTGATAGAAATCACTATTACTTTTAATCTGTAGTAATTGATATGTAACTATATTATATCTTAAATTTTTAAAAGAAACTTAGTGAAATATTGTTCCAATCGATTATTTAGTATAGTGTTTATGAAAAAGTATTTTTGTAAAACAAAACGAAAAATCCTTTTACTTGTTATTTTAATAACAGATTAACTGACTGGTGCAAAGCTGATCAGGCCTCGTCGAGACATATTCTTATTGACTGTCTGAATTTTACAGTGAACGAGGTTTTGGAGAATCCTATTTTATTTTTAGTCTTTTTAATGATTTTTGGTTTTATGGAGATGGCTTCGCTTAGCAACACCATCTGGGATTAGAAACAACAACAATTTTAATAACTACTTAAGTTATTGGTATATAAAAATTAATTTATTCGGAATATAATTATCAACATCCCATTATTTTGTACACCTTTTCTCAAATATATTAACTTTTTATATGTTCACTTTTTTGAGACCTGGATTTTAAAAAGGTTTATTGAAATTTAACAAGAAATATATTGTGAATGAACTGCATTTTTAGGGGCATCGATAAAGCAGTAATCTTATGTAGTCCTCTGGGAAGTGTTTTAATCATCCAAATAAGTTATATTCTTACACTTTATGATAGCATTTAGTGAATAGTTCTTGTTGGGGGAATTCACTAATACACAATCATGAATTATGTTTTCTTAATTGGCAAAAATAGATGATATCTGTTGTACACCTTATTTTACGACACAGTATGACACATCCATGTGTCACAAAATATAGATATTCTTCATATATCATTGATTATTTCACTGTCTTTAGACAAGAAAAAGCAGCTAAAAGAAAAATATGCTTATGACATGGAATAAGGACAAATGATTCTAATATTGAATTCTTCTAAATTTTTTTATCATAAGCAATAAAAATGTACTATTATTTAATATCATATTATTGAAGATAAGTTTACGTAAAATGTTCACACACATCTGAAAACGAATATTTATAGATTTTAACACCATACAATGATATTTTAAGAGAATTAGGGTCATATACATAAATATATTATTTATTGATACAACTATAATTTATTGAAACATTTGATTATATTATATATATATTTCTATAAAGAATCGAATAGAAAAGTAAATGAGTTATTTGGAATTAATAGCAATAATAATACTTGAAGATACAATATTTTTCTTGAAGAAAACTTATAAGAAACACAGTAAATACATTGTAAAGGTAAAATCCAATTTAAAAAATTGTAAAAAGTTTTGCTCGATAACTTTAAGATTATTTGCTATAAGCATTTTTAATTATTTCAAATAATAATTAACTCTGACTGATAATTAATTATTTAAAATAGGCCCTTGATAAATTTTAGCCAAATTCAATTAGAATTAAATATTGTGTACCTGAAAGAATATTTAATAGAACTTTTCAAAATATTATTAATAATTTACGAAATCTATCTTACGTTCATATTTTTAGACCAATTCCAGAAATCTCCAAATACCGCAGAAGAAATAAAATTATTGGGTAAGCTATAAAATCTTACTTTGTTTAAAAAAATTTCCTAGAGCAATTAGTTTTTGAAGAATGCATTAGTTCTTGGCTAAATAAAATTATTTTTAATACTTGTTGAAAAAATCCAAACTGGATATTTCAGGTTCACCGTTTAAATATAACAAGAAAGCAAATGAAAATTCAGGAAAAGATAAAGAATTAATAAATCCAAAAAATTATGTAAACGACTACAAATGGGACACTGTTAATAAAGGTTGGAAGAAACTATCTAAAAAAGGTAACTTCTCAAATAAAGTTTCCGATAATAATTATCCTTCCATATTTTCATTGTATCATACCAAAATAAAAACAAGCAGTTGATAATTTCATTCTTTATTTTACGTTATTAAATTATAACACATTTATACGAATATTCGTAAAAATATTACAACTGTAGGTGTATATTACATAAAATATAAATACGTACACAATTAATATCAGTTGAAAACTAATATTAGGAAATTAATATATACTTATTTATAAATATCTTTTTTGTGATATATTTTTTCTTAAAACTAAATACAATTTAATTACATAGATAATATTGTTGAAGGTATGTTTCATTCGTAATTCAAACTATTAACGTAAAAATAAATCATAATTTTGTAACGTATTTTTCAACGATTTTACGGAATCCGACTCTTGCGATTTATTCTGCGATTGATGAGGAAAATAAATAAATGAACAAAAATAAGCAAATATATAGACACAAACTTATGGTCAACTATTATTATTTCGTAATAAGTCATTGCGTATTTAATATATTTTCGAACGAAGATTTTTGCGCATAAATTTTGCGAAATTTTGTTAAAGGTTCATTTTCTTATTTGACCACATACACTTTTGAAGGGCATTTTTATTTGAATTTCTGTCGCAAGAAATGATTCAAAATCAGTTTTATATTATTTTGCATAAACAGAGATTCTTTTAATCTCTAGCAAGATGAATTACCTCTGTTTGTCTTATTAGGCAAATAATTTTATTTACATAAGATTACTTGTCTTAATAAGCAAACAATTTTATTTTCATAAGATTCAATGAAAATTTCATTTTTATGGAAATATTTGGGATATCAGCATTATTAAGACTTCTTTATAATACAAAACTAAAAGTTTTATAGTAAAAAATAAAAAGTAAAGTAACCAAACATTTTGTAAAGTTGTATAGCTAAAGTGCAAATAAGGAAGGAAATCATCCTATTAGTGATGAGAACTATAGTTAACAAGAAATATCTTAGTCAATAATGTGTTGCGATGAATTATCATTTGGTTTAGTCAAATACTCGTTAATACTGAAAATCAATAATGGATATGCATTTCATGTTCGTTAACTATTTTTAAACTATTCTAAATTATAGACAATTTTAACGTATTAATTTATATAGAATTTTTAATTACCTAGTATTTTAGATTTCATTAACATTTCACAGTAACACCATGTAGATTTTTACATTATCAGTTTTATTTTCATTAAAATATATTGCGTCCAACAAGCAACTAGTTAAAAATATTTAATAAAGAAATAAATTTTATGTATCTATACATACATATATACACATGTTTTTAGTCTCTTTCCTCATCATAGTTCTTCTGAACTGAGTTAATTTGAGAAGTTAAGTTTTGTTAAAAATCACTACTGATAATATCTTAATGAATTATTTTTTATAAACATCTTCATGTTTAGGTGTTCAGGATACAAATACTGACACATTGAACTGGAATGGATTTCTGATGAAACTTGGTATTGATTCAAACAAACATCTAAAAAATTTCAAAGATGATTGCATGGACTCATCAGATGGAAGTTAGTTTTTAACGAATTATATCACTGACATCATATTAATTTGTCCGTCCTGGTGTGTCACTCTTTTCCCTCCTTTTTTATCCCCTAAATATTGTCACAGTAGTTCTAAATATCTGTTGGCTCATGTTTGTGGGGAGTTTTCGTGCACCAACTTAGAGTGATGTGTTTTGTCAAAAATGTTTATTATTTTCAGAATTTTTTGTAGATATCTATGAGACTCTAATGTGATTGTCCACTTGTGTTGCTCTCCAACATTTTCCTATTTGTTTTACTCCTCCCCTTCAAAACAGATTTTGCCTCACCTTTAGAGCTTTCCTGAAAATATGTTGATTTCTATTTTTGAAAAATAGTTCAATTTAAGATTGCATGCTTTCTCACAATAATGCTGTTTCTTTTCAGAAGTGCTTATAAATATTGACAAGAAGTGATTTTTTCAATGTAATTTTCTGTTACGGTCAGATATTTTGCATTTTTTTCTGCCGCTAAAATTTGTTTTTTTAGTATGCTCCTAAATATCTGTTGCTTTCTGGTATTTGAAAACGTGTCATACTATTCCTTTTTTTGTCAAAAATCCCAATCCTTTTTTTAAAAAAAGTGTTCTTTACGGGCCACTGTTCCCTGGTGTTGTTTTCTTATTATTTATTTAACATTAGTTATTATATTATTTATTCACTAACTAGCATGTAAAAGTTAAAAAAATTCTAAATATTTACAATTCACATTGGGTAGCAGAAAAACTAGATATAGAAAAGTATACGAAAATTGTTAGAAGATAAGGGGAAATAATTAAAATGAAAATAAGTGGAAGGAAAACAAGTAATCAACAAAAACTATTAAGTTATTTAACTATTTTGTGGCCTCCCACATGATCAAAATTTTAAAAAAAATGCCTACTTAAAGAGAGAAAGATTTGAAAAAAATTGCTGGCATTCTTATTTTATAAATACTCTTTTAATTATTATTTTAAAGAAAAGGATCTCTGAATAATTCCATGGCACGTAATAAAGTTCTACCCGCTAGAATTCCCCATATGGACTCCAAGCACCATACATCATTACAACAATTTCCCAAAAGAACAAAGCATGAGATATTATGAATTTATTTTGATTTCATGTTATGAGAAGAAATTAATTTTTGATTTGATTCAAACTTAAGAATTATATAAACAATTCTCATTTTTGTTAAGTAAATATTAAAAAGGAAAAATCCTTTTATAAAAATGGGAAATTCTAAAAAAAAAAGAGCTAAATAAAAGGTGAAGATGAATTTTCTTGCTTAAAGTTTTTTGGTAAAGTGACATTGATTGATTTCACTTACTATAGAATCAAACATTACTTAAAATAAGATGAAACCATTTTTGGAAGCATACAAAAAATGAAATTGCTAACAATATTCGAAAATAAAACCTTAATATAAAAAAATAGAAATATGCTCACCCATTTAAGAAATATTTGTTAAATTTTGCCCATCGAATAATAAATTAACTCCAGATAAAATGTTTATAAAAACATTATTGACATAATCTTGATATTAATAGAAGAATCATGATCCTAGTATATTCACACAGCATTTCAAATGTGTTAATATTATACATGTTTGAAATTTTAAATATTTGCTTTTTTATTTTATATACTGAAATATTAAATCTAGAATTATATGTTCCTTCTTTTTTAAATATCATTTTCTTTCAGCACAGGTGAAAATAATTTCTACAAAAATGTAAATGTTTTTTTTTAAACGAGAATATTTCAGAATTTATTTCATTTCATGTCATGTTTAATAAAGATAAAATCAGATCGTCAATATCAAATCAAATGTTATGGAAAATAAGCTTTGGAAGGAGTCAGAATGCAGATATTAAAGAATGTTTGAATTCTATATTATATTAATCTATTTTATACATAACAACTTAAAAGATATAATTGAAATAAGAGTAAAATTTGGGTAAAGAAAGAAAGAAATCTATACTATTATAAAAGTTAATAATATGAAGAAAAATGGAAATAAGAAATTTTTACTTTTTGTTTTCCTTTTTATTTTGTTCTGTTCGAAATTATTTTAGATTTCCAGAAGTTGTGAAAGTCATTGATCGTTGTAAATTTGGTGATAGGTTTGTGACGTTTGATTCTTGTTCTTGGTACCAATGATTCCTTTCGTGGATTTGCTGAAAGAATACTAATATTATATGCCTGGCTTCACTTCTAGGCGTTCCTGTTCCTTTTGCTCAAGGATGTCCTTTTAGAAATACTGAACAGGTTACTTCTGATGCTGAGTTACAATCTCAGATAGATTGCGCAAAGATTGCTGAAGAAATGAGAAAAGACTATGGGAAATGGTAAGTTGGCCCATCTTTTATTTTTCCTAACTTTATCACATAAAAAATAAAAGGCAATAATGAAAAATATTTAAAATAACTAAACCTACAATTGAAATTAGAATTTCATTTGACAAATTTTCAATTAAATGAAAATTAAATTTTAGATATCACTTCAAATAAAGTGAATGAAAATTTATAACCCAACTTAGAACAAAAACATTTCTTCTTTTAACAAAATAATTAAAAGCATTCTTATAGAGATTTTTTGCAAAACATTAAAACGTCACTTAGAAAATGTAGCTAATATTATAACATTATAGCATAGAAGTTAAAATATCGTGATTATCAATTGTTATTTTATAGAAAGCATTGAAATAAGAATGTTAAAGCATCAAAAAGGAAAATATTTGAGACTGTTATCATTTTTAAGGTAATCTTAATATCATAATATCTGTAATTTATTGCAGAGCAGTCATAAGAATGTCATTTTTATACCTCGTTTGAATTATCTTTTTAGCCTGAGATTAAATGTGAAGCAAATTGATGAATAATTCATATTAATGCGAAGTCATGATAAAATATAAAGAAGAAGAAAAATAAATATATTCACAAAATTAACCTTTCAATTTATATTAAGTCATAAGGAAATAGTGTTTAATGTTAATTATACTTTTCCACTTTTATTAACAGACCACCTAATTTTCCTCATATAAAGGAAGTACCTCTAAATTAATTTTATTCCCAAGTAAAGTTTTAAATAGTGTCTACGGGGCATTTCTTTTCATTTTAATGCGATAACTAAAAAAATATTGCAGTCACATTATTTAGATTTCTATGTACTGCATTCTTGTTTCGCATTACTTTAAAATTTATTATTCTTTTGAATTGCAGGACAAATCCCATCATTACCATAGAAACAAAAAATATCAATTTTTAAAAAATGCTGACAAGTGCTCATCATGGCATGTACCACTCAAACAATAATTTAGGAAGTTAGTTAGTATTCTAGTAAAGGATTTAATTAACAATTATAAGTTACCTAATCATATGATATATACTGACATTATATCATCCACTGAGTGTTAATTTAATTAATATATTTTAATCAAGATAAAAATAGAATGTGCAGATGGCTATCGAAAAGCAAACTGCTCAATTTATTAAGCGTGTTAAAAATAAAGCAGCGATATACCAAAAGGTGCATACATTTTAAAATTAGTAACTGATAAATACTAAAATAAGAATTTTGTTTCTACACATTTTAATAAAAATTGGAATTAACATTTTAATAAAAATTTATTATTTCAACTGAATATTTATCAAAATAAATTCAGTCATTTAGCATTGAGAGGACTTTTCTGTTCTCTTCTCAACAAAAATTTTTTTCGGTGACTTACGTTAATATAGGTATACAGTTGGAGCTCGATTTAACTGACTTGTAAGCAAATTACTTCTCAAAATAGAAAGTTCGTAAAATAGAAAAATAGGTATTACATCTTAAAATTAGTTTTTTACTAACAAAGTGTGTTTTCTCTTTATAAATTAAATACTAGCAGAAAAAATTAAGTAGTAGTGCACTATATCAGAAACATATTCAAAATAAAATTCATACATCTCTTTTATTCAAAAATCCGCTAAAATAAATGTTTATATTTTTTTCAAAACTACATTTATAAAAACACATTTTTTTCATTTTTTTAATGTCAGAAAGCATCTTACTGCTGTTTTTCTCAAAAAAATACTCATTATTGTAGATCATCATTTGTTTGTTTTTCAGACGGTCCCAACACTGTCTTTTTTTGTTATTTTTCTCAAAAGTTTTTATTTTCATTCATTATGCTCTCAATCATTTGATCAACCGATTTTGCATACTTACAAGTCATATCGAATACACATTCAAAAAAGCTCTGGAATGAAATTTCTGGCAGTAGTGGATTTCTTTGTCGAATTTTATAAATGAGTAATTAAGATTCACTCAAGTGAATGTTACTGACTTCCTGTAGTTACGGCGGTTTCTTGAAAAAATTCACATCAAAATACCCTAGATTCTTGTTTTTGTGCAATACTATTCAAAATATAGAATAACAAGCACATTGAGCATAAAATATCAATTTCATTAAACTAATGAAACCATGAACACTCCTTGCAAAAGTAACTTTCAATATTTGAACTTGAAACTATTGATTATATTCAGGTACATATTATATACTAGAGGAGTTATATTTAAAAAGAAAATTTCCACGATAATTGCTTAAAATGTCTAGATTTTCAACACTAGGAATTTGGTAGGTTATCCAGAATTCCAGATATTTATGATTCTCTTATAGATACTTTGATCTAAGTTTCTCAGTCATAAAATAAAAAATAAAAAAAAACAAAAAGATTTCAATAAATCAGATAATAAAAATAAATACAAAAGATAATCATCAAAAGAATTATGAGTCCACAAAAAGGAATGACTTTTCCCAATCTTAGTCCATAAATAGGATTAACATTATCACTGAATATATGGAACCATATTATGGTCCATACACAGTCTGTAAAATCGAGAGTATTCGTAAATTAGAGTTTCTAAAAAACGAATGTTCATTATACTGTCATAATTTATGCTATAATAACGTCACCTTTTGTCTCTCTTGGAATTTATTTAAATAAACATTTTCAAACCTCTTTTATTTTTTTCTTAATATGTGCTATAAGAGGTTCAAACTATAATGATTTTCAAATATCTAAATTTCCAAAGAAGACCAGCAGTGTTTTCTTAATCTTGCTTAAAAAGTTAATTCCGAAGCTTTGTCACTTGATGAGAGACTTATATTATTGTTAAATTTACATATCATACACCGTTATCTACAATCAAGAATTCAAGCATAAAAAAAATTAGATATTTTAACATAAAATTCGGTAGGATAATTTGGTATAGTTATGCTGAAAAAAAAAACAATACTCTGAAACAAAAAGTGTACCCAAGAGCTTAACGCCGGCTAGTATGTAAATGAGAGCAACATTGACCAAACTAGGATTTTCAAGATGATATGCCAAATTTTTTAGCTTTTATTGCACATTTTAGTGCCTCAACTAATAAAAGTTTTGGTCACCATTACTATTGACTCTCATATTCTTAATAAATATAATAATTACATCTTATAATATAACAATAAATCTTTCGGAAGAAAGGCAATTATGCCTTTCTTCCGAAAGAACGACTTGAGGATCCTGGGAGGAATTTGTTGATGTACACTAGCTCTTCCTAAAGCATCCCTCAAATTCTTTATATGATTGAGATTCCGTGAATTTGCTGAAGGTAAATACCATTTTCTTCCAGATAATGGTAGACCATACTTTTGATCGATGCTGATTACAGTTTAATGTGGTCGAGTGTTATCGTCAATGTAACTAAATTATTCTCTTATATCTCCTTAAAAAAGTTACACTGTAAAGTTCGCGATCTTCATAGTATTGTGCTAACCTTATACGGACAGAGAAATTCTTCTGAGATCATCCCTTTCCATATAGGATACCAGTAAAAGCCATCAATTTCTCATGTTTGTAGACTGATAGCTTCCCCCATGTTTTCTCCAAATGAAAGCTCATTGAGAATAGTTTTTTGAGCTGAATCTTGACTCCTCGTTGAAGAGAGCACAGTGTAACAGTGCAAACCTTGACTACTCGTTCAAGAAAGCACAGTGTACAGTGCAAATCTTGACTCCTCGTTCGAGAAAGCACAGTGCAAATCATGATCAGTCCAAGAGGGATTTTCTTTAAGAGGAAAGTGCCCTTTAAGTTTGTCATCTGTTCACGGTTTGTCTTGATATTATTGTTTTAGAACAGCAGAGAGGTCTTGAGATAAAAATTTGGTGTTTATCTCTATTACGCGAGGTATTCAGAACTCCACAGCGACCCTCCAATAGTATTGTGACTCTGGGAAGACGTTGCCCAATTCTACTAGCAGTCGTAACCGATGTCTGAATTAATTGCCATAGTCTATAGACGTAACACTTGTAGCCGAAAAATGGCATCGACTTGTGATTGTTAACTTTTAGTTTAATAATGTAGTCATTTTAACTACACTCTGTGCTGTTAACAATGTTATCTTCGAAAAAGGAATTCCATACACAAATTTGGTAGTTTCTGGAAACTTCCACGCTTCCATTCTCGTTTCTTTTAAATTCTATTTTAGTTTATTTAAATGACTTTCTTACTTAATAAAAACTAGAATACTTTAAGCATGTATTGAAATCGTTTACTAAACTGCACAATATATCAGTTTTTAAAATAATAGTTTAGGATATTTCTATTCATTAAAAAACACATTTTAATTTGTAAAAATATATTTTTGTAAAAAATATAAATTAAACTTTGGATACCAGTATATGTAAAGTACATAGCAGCTAAGTTTTGCCCTCTCACATTTCATAATAAATGTACATTTTGAAACCCTAAAAAGTTTTTATTGAATAACATGTCACCTAGGGGTTGCTTGTAACATTCTGTTCTGAACTGATCACTTAAAATCATATTTATTGCACTTGCTCTGAAATAAACACGATGCTAATTTGACCTTTTGTTAGTTAGAATAAAAATCCCTCAATCCAGATTGATTTAAAGAAAAACTAGATTTTTTCTTTAAATTACTCCAGATTGAAGTATTTTAATTCAGTATTAAAAGTTAGAAGCAAATTAAATTGAAAGTTGGGAATCTATTTTTCATTATATTACATAGTAAAAATACACAATTACTCTGTGATAATTTGTTATAAGTGAAAAAACAAGTTTAGCGTCAGTGATAGCGCCGTTAACATACTGTATGCTTATAGATTCAACCTCATTCATTGTGAAACAATGAAAATTATTTTTTACAGCTGTCGGGAATTGTATTTGAGAATTTTCTGGGTTTTCTTTCTTGGAACATGTGAATGCACACAGTCTGTGAAAAATTTTCCTTGAAGACTATATGTGATGTATATTCAAATGTTTTACAACAATGTTATAATCTACAGAACATAAATCCCTAAATGAAATTCTTATAAGCAATATTCAATTCGTTATTTGTTACAATGTATAAGTGGTTAGTTTTTTTAGTTGATAAAAAGGTATACACATATATAATACTATCAAATTTTAAGCTAACAACCATATGAAATTATAATTCCAAATATTTTTCCTCCTCGTTTTTTATTCATGTTACTCAGGTGACAATACTGTATTTTAAGACACTTACGAATAATATCAAATAAACTGAATACTTTAAGGATCATAATTTCTTAGTGCTAATATCATTATTTTTGACGTTAATATTCCCAGAATTAATACTCCTATAATCAGATAATAATTGATATGGTTTTGCTTTTTTTGTGCAGATATATCCATTATTGTAGCTTGTTGAGTGTTTACATATTTCATTCATTTTTATTCGTGAATTGAGCTTTCTATTCACGAAAGCTCTTACAAAAACTATGAACAGTAATCATATCAATGCGTAAAAATGTTACAAAAATATAATACAATCGACAGATTTTAACCACATATCGATTAGAATTTATGGAGTATTTACTTGTTTTTGTTTGTCCTTTCACATTTTGCTAATATGTTTATAATTCTCACTGAATATGTTTCAGATAGATTCAGCATTTCTATAAACTTTCTATTTGAAATTATGTTGAACCTAAAAATTGTTAAGCTGAAATCTAAAGCGCTGTTATTCATCCTTTATCTAAGTTATAATCAGAAAAATCTCACTAATACATTCTTCAAAATTTAATTTTTGTTATTTGTATCAGTGCGTGTTTTAGATTGAAAAAATGGATGAAAATGCCCAAAATGTATCACACAGTGATTTAATTTGTTTATCGATGATCAAACAAATAAAATTGTATAATAAAAGAACTGCATGATGTGTTAAAATATTACACATTTTCCTACCAACCATGTTGCTGTAATACATTTCATAGAGTAAAAAAGAAATTACATATATCACTTTCATTTGTTGCATTTAAGGCATGAGCTAAGATATGATATTTAATATTAATAATCTTCTTATAAAATAATGTTTTATTATTTTTATTTCGCAACAAGTTTATTCTCCTCACGAACCCACATTGCTTATGATCCATTTTATTTTTTTACAGTATTGATTTATCGTTCTTGCCGAGAGAATGCAAACCAACTTGGAATGCGAAATGCTTTTCTACTTACAAATATCGTAAAATTGATGGCACTTGTAATAACCAGATTCATCCAACGTGGGGAAAAAGTGGCACTCCTTATGTCAGAATGATTGCACCAGATTATGGTGATGGTAAGTTCCGCATTGTCTGTTTTTGGAAAGCCAGTAAAAATTACTATTCTCTCATAAAAATTAAAAAAAAACAAATTTTAAGGCAACGAATTAAATGCATTACTCTGAATTATTATGGAAATGAACCGATCTCAACATTATAAAACATGCCTGAGATGTATTGAAAAGAATAGAGCTTGCAAACCCATCGAAACCTATCCTGGCATTGAAAATAGATTTACTGAACCCGTAAAAGAATTTTTCACAGAAATTCATAAACTGTCTTACCTGTAGTATAAATTCACAGCGTGGGATTTGTATATCTGTTGGAGGAAACTATCCCCATTAATCCATATTTTATGATAGAGATCATAAGGATTAGAGCTTATATTAATGAACAATCGTTTTTTAATTGATAAATCCATGTCAATTTCTGAACTACTCATTCTCAACGTACTTTCATACGGGGACACATTTTCAAGAATTTTCTAACAATATTAAGGAACATGATTTATAACATCTGAGAAATGACTTGTAATGGAGGCGAAAGCTTAATGATTGGAGCAGGCATCAGGCTGGATTCTCAGACATTCGTCGTGGCCTTTGAAAAGGTACCGTGACGAATATGAAATACAGAAATTAAACCTCGGAAAACTGTGTTAACCCTTTCCAAAATTCAGTTAACCTTAGTTTAATTTTAATAGACGATATTACATAAGCCAATAATTTTCTGAAAAGTAAAGGTATATGACTGATGGATTGATTCCTCTAGTTCTCTCAACCACAGACCTATACAACATGTCTGAGATGCTCTAGTTAGTAATTCTTTTTCAAAAACATCTAAGTCTGAAAACAGAGCTGCAGAAGGAGAGTTCATATAACAAAATAACTCATATATTGTCTTGTATCAGCATGAAGTCATGTCATGAGAAACTATCCTTAAAAGACAACCACACCACTAATTACCACGTTTTTTCTTCAATTCTATGACTACTTTTTTATTTTTCCTTTGTCGATGTTTATTACATGTATTTCATATTTATTACAGCTATTAAATTGTTATTATTACATTTTGTTTTAAAACAACCTATGTTCGAACTGAATTTCATAGCAATCTGTTCAAGAATTTTGCAAATAATCGTCAAAATCTGAAAATTTTTCTTATATTAAAATATTAATATATTTTGTTTGAGTTCAAATGTAAGTTTCCATGTTAAGTTGACGAAATATTTATTATACACTCCTCAAAATGATTAAAAGATATTGTAAGTTTTTTTTATAAAATAACAGTAAAAGAAAATATTTTATACCAAAATGAAAGAAGATAGTCACAAAGGCAAATTTTCCTCATTTTCAAACTTTCCAATATACAAGTTTTAAGTTTGACGTTGAAGGCAACTCCTTAGTGGCAGAGAACGAGATTTGACTTTCAACCTAATGTAAGACAAAGCGAAAAAGATTAGTGACATTTAGCATGCGCATTGTTTTGATGAATACAATGTTTCAACGAAGTCAGGAACTTGGAGAGTTGTTGGCTGGTCAGAAGAAAGCAAACATAATCCAAGGTAGCAGAAGCCATTGGAGTTTCACAAAGTGTGATTTCCAAGATTTGGAACCGTTTTTTGAGACTGAAAACGCAAGCCAAAGATCAGAGCTAGATCATAGACTTGCAACAACTCCCAATGAAGACCAAAATAGGAATACTACTGTTCTTCAACAGCATCTTTCGATACATTGGTACCACGGTTACGATACAAACTGTTCGAAATCGCCATCATGGTGTAGGGCTGTATGCTCACCAACCAATGGTTTCATGTTAACATACATACATAGCGGTGCATGCGAGCCCCGGACTGTCCTTTTAGGGTAAGGGGTTGGAATACTCGCCCATCACCAAGAGCCTCGTAATTTTGAACTACGGTCAGGTGACGAGGTCACACCTGAGCTGGCACCCTTTTCTCTACATCCATGCCTTACCAGTGGAAAGACTTTGGACGTCCCATATTAACGTGGACACGTTCCCAACCCATGGAGTTCCACTTTTCATGTTAACCAAAGCATCTACCACCGGAAATAGGCAACAGAGCGTATGAACTGGAGACAAAATGACTGGTGAAATATTCTTTTCTCTTACTAGTCCATTTTTCCACTTCATGCTGATAATATGCGTATTTTCATCTGGAGGAAACGTGACACTAGAAACAATCATCCGTTTATGTAAGAAATGTCAGATTCGGTAGTTTGTAAGCGATGGTCTATGCTGGTATCTCCATGGATGGGCGCGCCGATCTCCATATCATTCGAAATGGAACTCAGACGGTCACCAGAATAGGGATGAGATCATCAGATCTATTGTAGTCCCTTACTCTCCAAAAATTGAAGATTGCTTGATGCTTATGCCCTATCATGTTAACTTGATGAATGATTTAATTTGGAAGGAAAGAATCATGCGAATTTAATAGCCAGTATATTCCCCGAAAGTGAACCCAATAGAGCATGTTTGGGACATTCTACGCAGATGGTTTGCTGGACGCCTACTTCCTCCACATTCTCCTAGAACTGAAAAGAGATCTTCTGGAGGAGTGGGGCAAAATACCCCCAGCCCCTCATTAATAACCTCATTAATTAGATGCCGCAAATTCGTTCGATGTTGCTGACCACCCTTTGAAACCATACCCTTTACTAAACACGATTTTCTTTTAAGAAAGCTCGCTTTTTATTTATTTTTCTTATATGCACAAATTTTGCGCTTTTTTTCCTTTAATGCCCAAATGCTCTACAAAATGCATTTTTTCTGCCAAACAAATGACATTTTTATCTCATATACCCAGCTACGTCTATCAAAGGTGTAATATCAATCAACAATCACAATACCCTTTAATTGTTTCGAGCAATATATATTTATTTATATGATCTGCATAATCTTTTACAGGAGTATCAAGTCTTCGAACTTCAAAAACTGGTACACCATTGCCAAATGCAAGATTTCTAAGTCAGAAGCTATATTCCAAAAAACTTAAACGAGACATTGATGCCAATTTGATTTTTGTTTTCTTTGGTTTATTTGTAGATCATGATATGGCAGAAACTTTAATAGAAAGTGGTAAGAACTTAAATATACATATCATACTTATTCTCATCCAAATTTAAATAGAAAATTATATATAATTTCCTTTTAAACATGAAATTTATCTGATTTTTTATGAATAAATAGGGTTATTTTTATAGCTATTATATTGTATTTTATTTTATTGTTAATGTATATATATAATGAATAATTCATCTCTTAATAATGCTAGTTAATTTTAAGTTAGTTATTTGGTTGAAGTAACGTGATTTTTATAGCAGTAATACCACCAGTGATATTGAATAAGGATTCAAACTTGAAAACATTTTGTATCACTAAGTGAAATGCTAAAAATCAAGTATTTGCATAATTTTTTGTAAACTGTGATAATCTAAGATGAGAAAAATTAAATGTGTTTTGTATCACAAAATTAAGCGCCAAAAAGCTATTAATGGTACAAGCGCAATAAAACATCTGAGAAAAATGCCTCAAAATTTGAACTGTCACTAATTGAAGTTTAATCTCGAAAGAGAAATATTGATGCTGATTGCTATAGCTTTGACATATTTAATAACAGATTTGCCTAAACAAATGCATATATTAATGAAACAAATAACTGTTAACTATATTTGTGTGATTATTTCCCCTCTGAAACCTTCAAGGAATTTAGATTTTATTTTAATAACAAATTTTTAAAAATGTTAGTTTTTTAAAACTAACATTTATCAAAAACTTTAAATATATCAAGTGAAATCTTAGGTTAATTTTCTTTTCTATTTATTATCACATAAAATATTTAGAAAGAATATGTACTCCCACCTGAAACAATTCAAAATTCTTTCCCTATTTAATTAAATCAATATAACGCTTTAATTTTACAGCAAAACGTATGATTAATAAATAAAAACAAGCATAACATTAGATTAAAAAACTATGAAAATCTTATATAATTTCAATATAAATGAAGAGCCAGACTATAAAATTCTCATTTTGTAGTCTATGTGCATAAGAAAAAAATGAGAGACGGGTTCATTTGAAAACTACTATTCTTTTTTATAAGAATTATAATTTATTTTAAACGATATTATCTGATTTTGAAATATGTAATCATTAATTAATTTTCTCTCATTAATTTTGATTCAAAATTTCCAAATATAAAGAACTAATTTAAAAAAATGATATAATAATTCTAATTTAAACTATAATACAAAACTGTTATAAAATTTTCCCACCTTTTATTTATTTACCAATTTTTAAAACATTCCACATGCTAAGTATCAGCACATTTTATGTAATATATTGTCCATGATCATAAATTCCTATCTATAAATTGAGCCTTGAATATACATACTTTAAATTCTAAGTCCATATAGAATGACAATAAAAATTCGCATGAAAGGCATTGAAAGCTTCAAATATTAACCATAATTTTTTTAGAGAATGCAATTATTGCAGAAATTGTAGAGAGCCAATTAGATTGGAATATTAAAATGTTTCTAAATATATTTCCAATTTTCTAAAAAAAATGCAAAATTTTTATTGTAACGAAATAATAAAGAAAAAATATATTAATAGTGTGACTCGCATATTTGCTAACACTGTTATTGTTATGGAAATTTTTTCAGCTCTCAAATTATAAAATAGTTTAATGGTAATAACTATTGTAAAGAAAATAAGGGCAAAAAAAAATCGTTATACTCAAAGAAATTTTAATTATTTTTAATAAATATGGTCTTCTAAATTTTCTAAGACCTTGTTTCTAAAAAAACCATTTTTTAATGTGTTCAAATCATTTATATTTATGCCCTAATAATTTTGAATTTATAAAAGCATATGTTTTTACTTTAGAAGAGTATGAAAAGTGTAATAAATGGTTTGTAATATTCACGTGTCGCCATATATATATATATATATATATATATATATATATATATATATATATATATATATATATATATATATATATATATATATATATATATGTATATATATTACAAATTTATTATATTTTCTATTTTTATACCATCCTTTTAATCAACTTAAATAAATGTGGTGAAATATGCAAATCTATATTAATTATTATTGAAATCATTCTTTAGATATTGAAATAAAATATTAAAACTTAATGAAAATTTCTGTAAAAAAATAAGTAATGTCTTAAATCAATTTATAAGTGGAAATTGGTCCTAAATCTAAAAAAAATAGAACTAATATAGTAGTTTCTACTTTACGTAATTTTTTATTCTAAAAACCTGAAATTATATAATAGAAAATATATGTTAAAATTGAAAATTATATAAATGAATTAGAAAGAAATAATGTACCTTAATAAAATGTATACGGAATTATTGATTTTTTTTTGTGATTATTGTAATATTTTGAAGTTTTAACAATTTCGCTGCTACGTTATGGGTAAATTTTCTTGCAATAAATTCAGTCATTTTACATAAATATTTTTCCTTAAATATAAAAATTAAATAGGAATCTTTTTGCAAAAATAATTCTTTAAGCGTTACATTATCAAATGAAAATAGATACTCTGAAGAAAAAGATTCAAATCATGCAATTATAATTAATTAGTTAAAATAAAAAGTCCTTATAGTAATGTATGCATCAATATTATTTCTTATATAGTTTAAGAACCTTTTTAAATAACTTGTAACAGCGGCGTGATTTATTTATTGCAAAATAAACTAATTCTAATATGAGTAGTAATCACACTTTTTTAAACTTCTTTATATTTTCTAAAAGGAAAATAAGTATTCTTTAAAAAATAAAATACCCATATAATTATAAAAAGGTTGCAGTTAAAATATGAAAGTATATTTCAAGTAATATAGATATTCCTTGTCTCTTGTAGTTTAAAATCTCTAACAATTTTCTTACAACTGTATGAGATATTTATTTTACGTACGATAAATTCTTTTTTTAATGTACAACAATCACTAGGCAGTTCAGCAACACTTAAATATCACCAGAAGGAAAAGATGGAATATTTAATCACATCCAATAAATTCATCTACAGTAAAATCTTAAGTGATACAACCAGATTTATAGTCGAAAGAAATTTCTACGCTAATGTTGACAACTGCCGTCTGAGAAATACAAAAGATCAACAAATAGCATCCGTTATGAAGTTATCGACATATCAAAAATAGACTTTTTCATTTAGTCGCGTGTTCATTAAAATGAATGAACACAAGCAACAATTTAATTTTTGCCATTTCTTATAGGGAAAGCTGGAATTTTAAAACCATTTTATAGATTCTTCTTTTAATATCACTTATTCTTATCTGAAAAGATAAAGGAAATTTGAAGTTTGAGTTTAAGAGATTTTTTGTAGGAAAGAGATAGAGAATGAAAATTCAGCGTGTAAGAAATACACTTTCTATTTGAAAAATTGATCATCAAAAACAAACGTTTAGTAAAAGAAATGTTTTCTGAGAAAATGAGCTTAGTTTTCTATACATTAAAAGAATACTGATGAGCATTTCGTAATGATATAAATTCGAACATCAGAAAATTTATAATAAAAATTATAATCGGATTTCGATAAATATTTAAACAAATTATCAATAGACTTAAGACATTTCTCAAGTGCTATAATTTCTTTTATATGTTTATCAAACTTTTTATTTCACCTTTAAACTCATAATCACATATGGCATGCATTGCTTGGTTATACAAAGTTTAAAAATGGATTAGTTTAATTATGAATTATATTCTAAGAATATTCACTTTCGCAGAAAATTTATTTCATAAGTTACAACAGCCATTTAACTTTTGTTATCACGTAAACACTTCGACACTCTTCAAAAATACTACGATGGATGAAAAGAAAATACATGTACGAATGTGTTTCTCATTTTATTTATTAATAATCTTCTTTTCTACTTTGATTTACGTTTTCTTTGAAAAGTAAATCTTTCTCGAAAATTAGTTTTCCATAAGACGCATAAAATTCTAACTATGACTTCTAAATATTAAAAGATTCGAAGAAATTTACTTAAATAACTTGGGTAATCATAAATTAGTGTCTTGTTTGTCTTAATCATAATAATAATTATCCGTGATATCCATGCTTCTAAAACAATAATGTAATTTAAATTGCAGAAGTTATTAATTCTGCGTGAACGATGACAGATGTCAGATTTCCTATCAGTTCTAAAGCATGTCTTCATGCCATGAGCAGTTCAGCATAAGCCAGAAGTGATGTTATTATCAAAGAACATCTTAAGCTTCAAGAAATGAAACTCTGCTGAAACCTTTGCAATTTAATGTGAATGAGCGTACTGAGTAAAATAGCTTCGCGAATCCCTTAGACGGCGAGACCTGTTAGAGGAAAAGATTGAAAGTGATAAATATGAAACGTGTTTGATTAACAAGATTTAAAATACTGGATTTGTTAATTTGTCATTCTACACTGTCACTTTATATACACAAAGCTATATTAATCAGGATCTACAATTTCAAGTGAATTTTAAATAACTACACTAGTGTGCGAATTAATTGAGACAAGCACAGAAATTTCGACGTATGTTGTTTAATTGGTATAAGTTATCTTTAATGTTTGGTATATTAATCTAATAAGAAATATGTTTTCCTCTTGCTTGTATGAGATCCTGTACACGGTTTGGCATGGATTCTATTATATTATTACATGAATGTTTGATGTCGTTATCTAGAAGCATAACTTTTATAACATTCTTAATCATTGTTTTCATTGTTGAGCCGTCCATTTTACTCACACGTTTCCTTACAATTCTCCACAAATTTCGATGGGATTTACAAGATCCAGGATGGTGTGAGAGAGACGTGAACTGCTCCAATTGGTCCAACAGGTCTCCCATCACAACCCCAATTTATTAGTTTTTGAAAGATATATGCAGAGATTGCAGTGACTCGCAGTGCAGAATAGGATCACGTCACACTTCATTTGCAGTAATTTTGCAAGTTTATATAATATTTTTAATTTTTTTAGATATTTACATAATAAAAGTAAATTCATGTTTTAGAAATAGAAGCATTCATAGTAAGAGTATAGAGCATTTCATACAAAAAGAATAATATGTAGGATAAAATTTTATAATAAAAGAAAATATTTACAGTCTATTATTAACAGTCTGGTTGTTTATCCGTTATAAATGATTAATCACTTGCATCTGTTCAGTAATCTGATACTGAAGAAGGAGAAACAATTTTTAGACACAGTTCTTGTACTTTACTGTAGAGGTAGGATGTTGAATCTCTTATTTTTCTTCTTCAGTGTGGTTCTTTAAGACAGAAACGAATGTATGAAATATCTTCATTATTATCTGGATTTTTCAAACGAAATTGATATGTATGAGAGCAGTGGAATAAATAATGATTAGGTGTTCCAGGTAAGTTACATATACAAAGTCGATAAATATTTTGCCAATTTTATGTACATATTTTGGAAAAGCGCCATGTTCAGTGATAAATAAATTGATGTAACAATTAGAAAATAATTATGTGGATGATACTGAAGACATTAATGAAAATAGCTGTCTGCCTTGCATTGCATTTTACCATAGTAATTGCCAGCTAATTTAGATGAAATTTCTGATTTGTCTTTTATGGTAGGATATTGAATATGGTATGTTTATTGGTGTTATTTCAATTTTCGCATGTTTATCAACTAATTGATTACCTGTTATGCCACTGTAGCAACTTAGCCATTTGAGAGGGAAAGGTTCAGGGTCTTTTTGAATTATTCTTTAATATCAATAATAAGCTGTCCTGTAATGGTTTGTACTAGCTATAGCTAGGAGTGTTGCTTGCGAATCCGACCAGATGTTATCTGTTATGTATGGGTTATGTTTTTGATAATATTTGACGGCTTTGAAGAAGGCGATCCCCTCAGCTTAGAATACCGAATTTTCATGGAGTTTGTATTGACTTTTTGCTATTTTTTCTATTTCGTTTCAAGTGTATAAAAGCTGCTCTAATGCCCTTTTCATAACTTGATCCATCTGTGTAATAATTTAATGTGTATTTTCTTGATTCCCTTGACTGTTATTACTTAAAAGAGTTGGTGCATTATAAATAGGAAACTTACTATGTTTAATCATAGGAGGAATTTGATCTTTTGAATTTGAGTTTTCTTATTGAAAGAGATTAAAAAGTTTTATTATTCAAGTCGATGCCTTTTTTCAGCAATAACATTGAGGCTTTGCTGTTACTTCCAGGATTATTGGTAATGGAAGTATTCCAGCTAAAACAGATATGCCATTATTAGATGGGGTGTTTTAGCATCTTGTGATTAGTAGTAAAAATGGTCTCTGTAGATTATTAAGTGCTTTAATTTTTCTTTATGTCATTGGGTCGTCCCACAATGAGTATCCATGTGTGATTATTTTCTCGAGGATTGTTGGGTATATAATCTTTAAAATTTAACTTTTGATTCCTCTATTGTGCCCAACCATTATTTTCAAATTATTTGCTATGGGATAAATTTTTGTTTTTAAGTATCTGATATGCCGAAGGAATGATAGTTATTTTTTATCTATTTGTATGCCGAGGTATAACAGTACTTGTATGTCTTAAGCTTTTCCTGTTGATAGGATTAGATTTGAGTCTCTTTTTATCTTTTTCCTAGGATGAGTATAGCTGACATAACAAGTGCTAAAGTAAGCTATAGGGAATTACCTTGTTCATGGAAAACCTGTAGTCATTTGTTATTGTTGTTTTTTAATTCTTGTTTTGTTTCGCCATCTTTTACTATCAGGGTGTCGTCTGCGAAGGCTGTTACAGTTGGGTTGGATTCCTATTGAAGTTTCAATATTTTAGAATAAGTTCCATAAAATAGGCCGCCTATTGATCCCTGAGGACAACCTCTTGTCTGAGTTGATTGTATACATCCTCTGCTATAAAATGAGATAAGTTTTTTATTTTCTAAAAAGTTATATATTGTTTTTAAAATCTTTGATGAAGATCGTGTATGATACAATACTCTTATAAGTTCCGAATACCAAATTGAATAGAATGCTTGTTGTATTTCCAGGCTTATTACAGCAGCAGCAGTATAGAGATTATTTTTTCTTGGTTTTGGAAAATATGTTGTTGTAGACGGTTAAGAGCACATTAGTGATAATTAAGTAGGAAAAAATAAGTATAGTGGAAAATCGGGGGGCAAATTTTTTCTTCACTTTTAGAAAAAATTTAGCAACTTGAGATAAAATTATCCCATCTATACATATATATATATATATATATATATATATATATATATATATATATATATATATATATATATATATATATATATATATATATATATATATATATATATATATATATATATATATATATATATATATATATATATATAAATTTACCGATCATGATGTTAATTATATAATTATATCCATCTTAGAAAAAACATCAAACTAAAATTTTCAAAGTAAGAAGTTTGGCTACTTCGGAAAGTTATTTTAAATTATTAGATTTGGTTGAACTAGGTGGTGCAGAAAACATCAGAGTTTTATCCATTTGTTGGTGAGAGAATTATTCAAATGATCAATTTGGAGCTCAGCTAATAAAGGTTATCCGGGATCCACTATTAATGTTTTGGCTTCCAATATGGAGTGGGTAAGAATGTACATTTGATTTAAGCTAGGAAGAGTCTTTAGCAATCATGTATAAAACCATTAGTTATATATGCTTTTCGTTCATAACTTACGGAGTTTCTATCTAAATTATACAAAGTTTCCAGAATAGTTGTGAAATTCCAAACCACGTCTGATGGTATAAAATTCAAGCACCCAGTAGCAGTAATTACGCGATTTTTCGTTTCAAAACACGGGACACAAAGAAAACACGTATTTCAGACACGGGGGAGCATCAAGTCTATGAGATTTACATCGGCAGAATTAGCAGGAGCAGAATTACCATTGGGCCAGATCTTTTTACCAACACCACCAACGAACGTTTGCATCATAGAACATTTTTTCTTTCTCTTATAAAAATGTATTTTCTAGACTTCATGATCCCTTCAACTGGTACTAAGCTGTCTTCAACTGACTAAATTGATAGATTTGCAAAACCATCACAATAGAAGTGTATTCTGCATAATGGCAAAGGGTTTTCTTGCTTTGCGTTAGAAATAGCTTGCACTACTTAAAAAAAAACTGATCCTTCTTCAAGCCAAGATCATTATAACTCACATGGAGAAAACAAAAATATTATCACCATATTTGAGAACAAAGTCTCCCCTTATACTCTTCATTATGAAAAAAATATAATTGTAAATTCAATTATCGTCTGTTTCTGACAAAGTATGATTGCTTTTGAAGCAACAGCTTCAAATCGAAATAATGTCGTGTAAGCCATAGGACAATTGTTTGATTCTAAAGATAAGGATTTTAACCAATTCGGGATTCGGATACATGT